>PVKN010019948.1:0-16138 GCA_004027915.1 Capromys pilorides | reverse complement strand
TACAGGCCATAAATATGGTTCCTGGGGCCCCTGCTTCATGGAGAAAGGGACACATGAACAGTTGCCGGGTGTTGCATAAACACGCCCACAAAGAGCTGTTGGGGATGGGTGTAATTCGATGGCACAGGCAGTAGTAGGGTCAATTCCTAACACTGAAGAGAGGGGGAAAGGGAGAGGAGAAGGCGAGGAGAGAGGGAATAGAAGGCAGGGGAAGGGGAGAAAGAGAGATGGGGGCGGGGAGGAAATTCTCCTTGGATTTAGGGAAAGGTTTGAAAAGGAAACACGAAGATGAATCTCGCAAGGTTGTGAACTAGACTTGACTCAGATTCTTGCTTCTATGCAATCTTTTGATTCTTTGTTTTGCTGTCCCATTTATCGGGCACATTTGTGTTTCTGATCCAATACTCCAAGAAAGACTGCTGTAGCGTCTTGTGTACCCTAATTGGCAGGACCTTACCAGCAGTTCCTGACTCAATGGTCCAACAGAAAGTTTCTTATTGGGTGGTTATTATTTTATCAATAGAAAAGGGGTGAGAACGAGGAGCCAATGATTGGGGAGTTAACATGAATTACCACTGTGGGTAACTGCAGTGGACCCCCCTGGGGCGTAGACACTCATCCATTACTGAGCTATCTAACACCCCACCAGACCAGCCTGTGCTCACCGGGAAGCGCCGCCTGCGCTGTGCCGAGGAGGCTCATGGGAATTCAGCAGAGCGGCTCCCGGCGAGGCTGCAGGTCTGACCTGGACAGTTGCGCTGCCTTGGCCTTCAGCAATGAGTGACTGGTTGTACAGAGAGAAGGCCAGGACCCAGTCTGTGTTTCGCAAGGTGGTTTTGGCAAATCGTGGATGCTGGGTTGTCGAGGCAACCACTGGAGAATGTAACACAAAGGAACCCCTGAGCAAGTTCACATGTGCCTGGGCGCTGGAGAAAAGGGGGCTGTGTAGGGCGCCAAGTGAGCAGGGAGGGAGACGCAGAGCAGCGGCCGAGGCTGGGCTGCGAGAGGCAGAGACCGACTGCGGCACTCCGAAGGCTGCGCCCGCCTCGCGGGAGGGTGGGCAGCGCCGCCGTGAGCTCAGGAGCTGCAGAGGCGCTGCCCGCAGAGGTCCTCTTCTCCTTGATGGTGTCGCCAGGAACAGTGCAGGAGGCCGGGCGCGTCTCGGGGAAGCGCAGAGCTGGGCCCCTGTGTGCGCATGCTTCGAAGGGCGTACAGGTAAGCGAGCCGAGCCGGCGGAGGAAGGGCTCAGCACGAAGAACCTGCAGGGACAGTAGAGCCCGCATCTGGTTCCCATCGACGCATTCGGAATCACCTTTGGAGCTCTGGGGGCTAAAAACAGCCTTGATTACCAGAGATTCGGAGCTAATGGGTCTGTAGTGCGGTTTAGGAAGCTTGCTTAAAGGCTCTCCCAGGAGATCCTGCTACGCAGCGAATTTAGGGACCACTGACCTCGGTCGGAGGGCTAAATGCAACTGCCAGGGAGCCAGAAGGCCGAAACAGGCCTCTGGGGAGCCCTTAGGATTTATGCGGTACAACGGGCAAGGAGACAGCGAGTGGAGGGCGGGGGTCAGACAGGAGCCGGAAAGCCAGGCTGGGGTGAGGCCTGCACCCAGCGATGCAGAGGGAAGAAGGGGAAGCAGCTTGGGGCTGGGCTGCTGGACAAGGCGCACCGCTGGGCTGAGGGCTCCCACTCAGCAAATGCGGGGCTGAGAAGCGGCAGAGATGCCGCCATGCCACCGTGGTCACCAGCTAGCGGCAGGAGCAACTGCAAGCAAGTCCTGGAATTCCTGTATCTGAAGAGCAGAGGAACACATCTTCATCTCCAAGGGGACAAGAACACATCGAAAAATGGTGCAGATAAGTGTTGAAAACTTCTAGCCTGAAGTTTTGGAGAGAAGAGAACAGCGCCAGTGTCTTCACTTCCCACACCACCGTCAGGAGAATAGCCTCAGAGTGTGGCATCAGCTCCTGAAGAGCGGGGACGACCACAGCTACCTTGGCAGGGCCTGGCACGGTGCCTGGCACTGTGCTAGTGCATACGGGCACCTTGCAGTTTTCATTTTCCTTGCCAAACTACAAAGGGCTACTAGGCAAAGCAAGAAGGCATGAGGACCATGCCTATGGTGGTGACTAAAAAGAAAGGAGGGAGCCGCTCCGAAGGCACTAAGAGTGTGCGGAAAGTAAGACTCCTCACACCTAAGTGGTGATTTCTTTGAGCTTCAGCGCAGTCTCATCATCATGCTTTCCCCTTGCAAGGGGAGGCGAGGGAGGGAGGGACAGATAGGATGCATACCTGAATGCTAACGAGGGAACTCAGCATTGTTCTAATCTACTTATTGGCGCTTCAGAAGTAATGGCTGAGGTCTTCCATCACTGCTAAGGGATTCTAATTTCCTTGGGGACGTTTTTCTCATCTCACCATTAAGAGAGAATCTGAAAATAGCCGCGGTCTGCATTGTTCCGGTGCTGGCCACTACTGCTTGTTCCCTACCCTTCCTCCGAGCCAACCGCTCTGGCCTGTGAGCAAAGCTGCTCCTAATGGCTACACAGGGCCTAATGTGTCTAATTATAATAGGGAAACCCGTAAGTAGACTTGCTGCCTTTTCCTACCCAGAGCTCACAAATTCATCCTCAACACCTGGAGAAACACACACTTTGATCTGACTCAGGGTGAATCTTCAGTTGCGGCTGAAATTTAGGGAAAGCAACTTGATAGCGGAAGTGACCTAAGTGAATATATCCCACCTAGGATGGCTGTGGACTCACTGGTCTGCCACTGTAGCAGAAAGTGCCCCCCAGCCAGCCCGTTGGTTGTCCAGGTAACAGTTCCTGTCATAGTCCCTGGCCACTCTGATGCACATTGTAAGAACCAAAGGCAGCCGAGTGCTCCGCCTCTGGGCCTCCCCTCTCACCTCCCTAAAACCTCTTTTCCGGGGCCTTGGGGGCCTGACATTTTGAGGGACAACTGATACTGTCAGTGTCTGTTTGATGTTAAATCTGCCTCCAACTCCCGGGGGTCGTTTCGGTGTTTCTGCTTGCCTTCACTCCACAACCCTGTGTGTGATAAATGAGAAATTTCAGAGTCTTTCATTACCCATCTGGAAAGTGCAAAAAGGCCACTAATTACCGAGATAGCCACTGTTTCAAAGAAGCATTCAAACCAGCAACTTTGGAGGAAGACAAGCTAAAATTACATCTCCTATAAGATTAAGATATCAGTATTCTTTGAAATTATTTTCCCAACTGCCAAGTCCTGGTAAGCCTGTTGCTAACGTCTCTGACCTTGAGCAATGCTGGATGAAGACCACTGCAAAGCGGCTCAGAGCTGGATTTATGTGAACCAACCGGCATTCCATGCTGAGTTGGCCCAGGGCCCAAGGCAACAGACATGGAAGTGAACAGTGAGTCACTGGTCCCACCAAGGCCTATAAAGGCTGTTGAAGCCGAGAGGCCACAAAGGACAAGGCCACCTCTCAGGACACCTGGCTCCAGCCTCCTGCAGCTAGATAAGGACTGTAGCTTCAGGCATCTCACTCCTGAGGTGGCGAAGGCCTTCCTGCAGATAACAGAGTTCTCCTGAATCAACAGAGGTGCTACTTGGAGAAGGCCTGAAGGGACTCCCACGCCCTGCCCACATTCCTGCATCTTCTTCAGGATCCTTCTCTTGTGTTTGAAAAGCTAATAAACATGGGTGCCCCGAGAAGTTCTTGGTTCTAAGTTCCAGAAAATATCTATTAGATGGTCCGAATCCTCCTGCAGCCCCGAGAGCCTTCGCTGTCCACTCATTTGGGAGATTGGGCTGCTCTGTCCGCAGCAGCTAAGGGCCACTAATAGTCCAACAAATGCTGACCTTTCGGGCTGGGTGATTCATAGTTACAGGGCCGTTCTGTGTGTGCTGATGGCTCAGCAGCGCCTTCCAGATAAAACCCAGCACCAGTCCCCCACCGGCAGTGCTAATTTTGAAGGAAAGCTGGCAGCCCACACAGGACGTTTTGGGCCTGCCTGCCTCCTCTCGCTGTGCATCCTCCACTGCCAAGTTCTCCCACTCTGTCATTTAGAGGGAGAGAAGCTGAAGACTGTGGGCTACAGAGAATGAATAATTGGGTTTCTCTTATTGAGCTCCAGTCTCTTGCCCCTGTCTCTCCCCTTCATTCCTTCTTTCCCTGTCCATCCTCCCCCAGAGGTAAAGGAAATCCTGGCTGCCTTTGCATGATACCAAGGGGAGAAACTGTCATGTCTAAGAAGTACAGAATTTACCCCATACCAGACCACGTGAAGAGAGTAGTGAAGTACAGATTGTCCCAACTATAAAATTCATGTCTGATGAATCCCTTTAGAGACCTTTAAGAACAAAACTAAGGTTAAATAACAACATAAAGAGGGTCCTAATCTGATAGGGTCATTGTCCTCAAGAAAGAGTCACCAGGAATGTAAAGGTCACATGTGGACACACCCATGAGACACGCCCTGTGGGGGAGGGCCACAGGCTTCCCCTGAGCCACTGCCACACCAGGGGACCCATCTACTACACTACACAGTACCAGTCAGCAGTTAGCAAAATAAAACTAACCCAGCGCAAAAGTCAGGCATGAGGGTGTGCACTGGCCTGGTAAATTGGGCAAGATTACCTAGCAGAAGTGAGCAAGTGAGAACTTTGTTAAAAAGGGGCGCGAACCTGTGCTGTCCCTTGGTGCTCTCTGGACACAGCCACCTCTGCCCTGGCACTGCGTGGACCAGCTGTGAGCCTTGCACGCAGCTGGTGTCTAGGAGGTGTCCAGCTAGGCCATGTGACAACAGTGCTCTGGGAGGAGACCAGGGCTGGGGGCAGGGTCAAGAGGAGAGTCAGGGGTGCTCTACCACCAAGTGACAACCACCTCAACCTGCCTTCACTTGTTTATTTTTTTGAGACAAGGCATTACTAGCTTGCCCAGGCTGGCCTTGAACTTGTGATCCCTCTGCCTCAGTCTCATGAGTGGACAGGATTATAGGAGTATACTACTGTCGTAGGCAGCTGAGTAAGCTAGAAATATAGGCAGGCAGACAGGCCTTCAAAGGACCCAATGTGGAAAACAAAATACCTTGCAACTGTGGGGGAGAGGAACTTCCTCTATGGGCCAGACCCCAAGACAAAATTATACAAATGCAGCCACACAGTTCCCTAGGAATGGACATCAGGGATTGGTATTCTAAATAGGTGGCAATCACCTTGCAAAAGCCAGGAAGAGCCACTAGCCCAGCCCCCTAAAGGAACAGCCCCTGTTCCGTATCACACAGCTTGCTTCTCACTTCCCCATGTGGCCCTGATTTAATCAATTTGACCTGAGTAATTGTGCTTGCAATCTTATTGGTGGGCCAGAGTTTTGTCCTACCTCAGGTGTGAGTTTCCATACTTTCCACCTTAGAACCTTCTCAGGGTTTTGCTCTATAAAAATCTCTACAAAACGCTGGGCCCCTTCGGTCCCTCTCTGGACAGAAGCTTTCTTTCCCCCCAGTATATACATTCTGCTCGTCACCACCACTGTTCTTAAAATTCATTCTTCCACTTAGAGAACATGAATTTGTCCCAGGTGTCTTTCAGGTTGGGAGCTTCGTTCCCCTATATCACTACTGTGCTGTTTTTGTTCGTTTTAATGTAGCCAATGTACTATGTATTACTTGTATCATAAACCCAATTTTTTTTCTGTTATCTGTGAGTCACATTCTCCGCAGTGGCGCATCTTGCATCCCCTGAAAGCAGCCTGCGGTCCAGAAGAGCGCAGCTCCTTCTGCTCTACATTCTGTGAGCGCCCCAGACCGTTGCCCTGCATCTGCACGCAAACGCCAACAACATAATGGGGTAAAGCGAAGGGTGCGAAGGAAGAGCACGTTCCTCAAAGTCCAAATTCTATTTCAATGCTAGGAAATAAAAGACATTTTCATGAGCTAGGCATGTACCTTGGAATTGCTCATCCATTTTGGAAGCAGGAAGAGAAAGGAAAGAAATTATTCACAAAAATGAATGAAACAAGAAAACAGTCCAGGCAAAATGTGCCAAAGCAACACAAATGCGTTCCTGCGAAATAAGTTTCTATCATAAAACTGAAGTAGGTTGAGGGGAAACCGCGTAAGACCAGCCCAGCGGTTCCCCACGCTCACGAATGATTGATTCCAGGCTGAGTGCAAGCTGCTAAATTATCATGGCACTGATGCAGCATGGCTGAATCCCGAAAACATCAGCTTATCTTCCCAATGACCACGTCCTCCTTCCCTACCCCAGTCCCAGTCCTGGATATCTTTTTCCCTGACCTGCCCTTCAAACTCTGCTCCTAGCCAAAGTTCATAAAATTCCACCTTCCAGTCTCAGGCCAGAAGATCCCCCATCTCCCTCAGACCCTCTTTGTGTCCTCAGAGTCAACAGAGTGCCTCCCTGCTTCTTTGACTTCTGTGTCTCTGCCAAGTACCGGGCAAAGCCTAACAATGAGTGCTTAGTCACTCAGCCTGTCCAGCTTAAGAAAGTTTGCCCAGATCACAAGTTTCAAGCAGACCAGCTAATGCCAGCAGAGGTGCTCCCACCCCGAGCCTGCTTCCTAGAACCCACATGCTGGCTCTGGTAAGAAGGGCAGAGCGAGCGTTTGCACTTCCTCTGTGGGCTTTACGTGCCCGGATGTTGGACTTGTGCTGTCCTACAGCTTCCTGTTGTAGGGCTTACTTTAGTGCTGGGCTGAGGGAGCTGCTTGGCCCTGAAAAGCACTGCTATGATCTCTCTTCTCCCCTTCCAGGTCAGGCAGCAAATGAGTCTTGCCTCCTGCTGTCCACAGACATGGCTTTTCTCTTGCCTGTGTTTCTTCCTTACTCTGCTAGGTCTATAGTACAAGGCCTGCCATTGACAACAGGAACAAGGCTCCTCCCCGGAGGCTAAGGCCTTTGCCAGCATCTCTTTCCTCTTCTCCCTCTCCTTCCCTTCTCTGCACCATGCAGTAGTCTCTAGCTATAGACATTCCAGGGACCCCATATCCCTCCAGAGCTCTTACCATATGACAACTTAATTACCCAATGTCTGGCTCACAAGTCACATTCTAAAACTGCAGAAAGGTGGGGGTTTCCTTGCTTTGACATGAGAACCATGCCTGGAAGGGAGTAGGGACTCGCTACATACGTGCTAATAAACTGCTTTGGTCTAAGCCAAGGGAAGCAGCTAAATCACCTAAGCCATAATTTCCAAGGTGTTGGGGGAGAAGCGGCTCCGTAAAATTAAGTCTAGAGGAGATGATGACTCTCAGGGACAGGCTGGGAGACATGGCTAACAGTCTCACTACTTCTGTCACATTCTTTAGCAAGTCAAGAAGGACACTACCTAGTTCCAGGCTTCAGTGCGATTTCAAATGTACTTCTGAGTGCCCTTGGTCTTGGGCGACCTGCTGAGACCCCCATAAGCGTCTCACGTTAATACCAGAGCTTCTAGGTCTCTGGGATTCACCATCAGCGGCCTCTTCGCAAGGAGACTTTTCTTCTCAATTTTTAAAGCTTGAATGTTACTTTGGTCATAGGAATGCCACATCTTCTCATTCGGTAATAGCATATTTCTCAGCCCCGGAGCTGTATGCCAAAATAGTAGTTGGGGAGGCACCAGAATGCTCTGGAAACTAAGAACTTGCTGGAAAACACGCTTGCCTCCTCCTGGCTGCTAATTGCTCATTATTCAATATTCTCTTTCTTGTTAAGTTATAACATACCACATGTTTCATTGAAATAAGAGCATTAAAATGTTTCTCAAAGGAATTTAGGGGAAAGAAGTGCCCCAGCTAATTTTGGCACAATTATGTGCTTCTGACCTCTTATAGTGAAGGTGGGGGTCTCGCCATTGTTCTTCGTAATAAACAAGCACAGATGTGACAACAGACAGTCCACAATTGACACTGCATGCCTGGTTTATATGGCACTCATAGCCTCATACAAGTGGGGGTTTGGGGAAATCTTGCACCAGGGTTCCTTGGAGCCCAGGCCCCAGTGCAACTCTGAAAGGTAGCACAGATACCCTACGGAGAGATGGGGAAGCAGCCACAAGTTCCCGCAGTTCCTCTCCGTCCAGGATGCTGAAGATGGAGAACCTCATGGCTGCCTCTGATCATCACCAGGGACCTTTCCCAGGGCCAGGCTCCAGCTGCATCCTTAACTCAGAACCTCTGGGCAGGGCAGACACCAGGTTTCTGAAGCCCTGGGTAGCGTCCATGTGCACTGCGGCTATGAACCTTTGATTTAGCCAATATGCAGTTCTGGGAAGCCCTCATCTGATGGGAAATAGCCCCACAGCCCCAAGCACTTTGCTAAGAAACAACGAAAACCAGCTATTCCCAATAGGAGCATGTGAATTCTCAATAATATCAGTGTCACAAGAAATAAAAACGAGTCAGGAGTCACTATCTCTTCAAGGTATGTGACCCCTCAGGGGCCCTGAATTCAAAGTAAAGGTTGTTCACCACAGCATAATGTTTTTGTAATAGCCACTCTGCAGCTGTACAGGGCCACGCACACTGTCGCTGGCTGTGGAATATGCAGTACTGCGAGCAGCACTCTGAGCACCAGCTATGGGCAAAGTCCTGTTGCTGGAGCTTGTGATTCGTCAAAGATCAGAACAGAGATCTTTGCCTCCTGGAACTTACATTAAGACTCCTGTCTTGGGAAGCTTATTTTCTAGACAACACCAGCAACAAAACTTGTAGGAACTAGTGCAAACTGAAAATAAGAGGCTCCTTGTTCCTAAATTACTAAAAAATGAAGTCGATGGCAGAGAATTCAACCCATGATGCCTAAAGCCATCTCCATCTATGGTGCTGCGTGGCTCCCAGGCTGCATACCCCAAAAGTTGCAGTTTAGAGGAACAGTGCTTCACACCGATAAAACAGCACATCAGCTGTAGCTGGTTAGGGTACAAAGCGATGTGAGGGAAAATGCAGGCTGCACTGGAAGAATGAGATTTGGGCAAAGATTTCCTTAAAGTGAGGGAGTGGGGCACAGTTATCTGTGAAAGAACTGGGTGGGGGCTGGCTAGGACAAAGCCCTCAACACCGGTTGTGCTGGGCTGTGGCTGGTGCAGACTGCAGAGTCACACTGGAAGGAGAGCCCTGTTACAGGATCTCTCTCAGGCCAGGGTGGGGAGTGTCACCTCTTGGTAATGGACAGGTGGGCCAGGGAAAGGCAAGAGAAAGCGAAGAAGCTGCTACAGCAACCTGAGGAGGAAGACTGCCAGAGGCAGGGAATGGGAACAGGCGAGGTATCGGGTTTTCTTTTTAAGGTGTGTGCAAACCCATGTGATCCTAATGTGGAAATCATCCTCGATAGGTAAGGCAACTGTCAATGTAATACATGTGCATTTAGAAGATCTTCATATAGACACCTTCACATGCATCCAACAGAGATCAGACGTGTTATGAACCCTGTCGTTCACGGCAGTTATTTCTGTGGACTGGGCTGACTGATGGCAAGGAAGATGCCACCTTTAATTTTTATATCCTCCCACATGCTTAAATATTGCATTACAAGCATGCATTAGTTTTCTAAATGTAGAAAAAAGGGCTTCTCAAAATGGGGCACTGCAAGGGTGGGTATGTCGGCAGGGCCTCAGCAACGCTCAGACAGGCTCTCAGCTCAAGAAAGATGCTGTCAACCTCAGGAAAAGTGAGCAAAGGTCACGAGCTTTTATGCTCAAAGAGGAAAAAATATAGTAGATGAGAATTTGTAAACCTAGAGAAAAGCAAATAGTCAATTACTGCATCACTCACTTTAGCAGAAGAACCTGGGTATGAACTTTCCTGCAAAGATAGGGTGCAGTGGAAAGTAGGGTACAGACTGGGATGGCAGGGAGATGTGCTGCTAAGAGCTCTTGGGTGGGCTTTCACAGTGGGGGTGCGAAAGCTTGCCCCTCCCAGCAGTGGGCTCTGCGCCTGTGGCCATCTCTAACTCACACCTTCTCTGGTCACCATCCCCTCGTTCAACATACACAGTCCCTGGAGGTGCTGGGAAAGCCCCCTTCCCTTGGTCACCCATTACTCAGAATCAGAGCTGGGAACAAGGCTGACTGGACCCTGGGATTTAGATCCTGCCCCTACCGCTGCGCCTCCAGCTCGACCTGGCTGTGCTCACAACCCCACTCCAATCCTTCTCTCCCTTCTGTCTCAGCTGAACTCTTCTCAACTTGGCAAAATACCCTGGTATCCAGGGTCACAGGACGCTGCGCCTCTGCTTCAGTGGCGTCCAGGTACAGTACTTATTTCCTTTTCCCAACCAGCAGGTGTCTGTGCCAAAATGCAGGTGTCCCTGGCCCCACCTGGTATGTGGCAGAACTTGTCTTCAATAAATGTGTAGACAGAGTCACTGGGAAACGTGCCTCAGCTCTTCCACAGGAAGGATCCCCAACCTTTCCCTCCTTCAATTCTACGATTCTATGAGGGAAGAGGAGTTATTTCCTGAAGGGCTCGAAACCTAGTGCCCACCAGCAAGGCGTCTCGAGCTGCAGACTGGACCACACCCTGCTGACCTCCTCCAGTCATGTACTTTTCAGCTCAGTGCAGTGAAGGCAGGCGTCACGCATGGTACCTGAGCACTGACCATGCAGTGCACATCTGGACCATGCCAGCGTTACAGCCACACTTTGGAAAGGACCCTGTGTGCTTTGGACACAGTGGACACCTACTATCTATGGCCATGGTGCATGCAACTATGGCTGGAGGGAACCAGTCAGGGTTTTACAGAACACCCAGCCCTGCAAAATACACCCCAAACCATTGTGTTGGAAAGGATGGAACCTTGTCCTTTTCCTTCCTGAGAGATTGGAGCAGGTATTGCTGAGGGCTCAGAGCCTACTGTTCTGCACGTGCACAGCCCTGACAGCACTGCTACATAAGGAAGGTTACCCAGAACCGTCAGGAAGGGCTCCCCTTCTGAAGATCAGTGCACACTGTCTAAGCTGGACTAGCTTGTCCACCAGTAGGGCAAGTGTGTCAGCTATAACGGAGACTCACACATTCTTAGTGTAGCTGTTTACAGCAAGTAAAGAACGTTTATGACGTAAGTGATGTACAAGTAGCTTTAACTGTTAAACTGGGGACCACTCCTAATGCTATCTTTAACAAAAGAGCTAGTAAGACAGTGGGCAGTGTCCATGATTACCATGTTGGTGGCTAAATAAAATACAGCCCAACAGATGAGCTGCAGAAAGACCTGAGATTAAACACAACACCCTTCTGAGTGCCAACGCTTCGGTTCCGCAGGAGCATCGCAAACGCTGAGCATGCACAGGACAATGCAAAATGGTGCGAAGGGAAGTGGGAGTCACCTGCAACCGCACGACCTGCCTGGACTGTGTAATCGTCACACGCTAACGGACATTGCTTTTTCATCTAGTATGACTGGGAGCCTCTCTCATATATATGTCCTCGAAATTACGCCCTGAGGTGTTTTCGGTCTTTTTGAGCACAGCACTTTGGTCTCATCTTTCAAAACAATGGTGAATATAACTATACCTGTAAGGTACCAGAGGCCTTATTATTTATTAATTTTGTAGTTAAGACCAAGGGCTTTCCTCTCTATTTTAATAGAGCAAATGTATTTCTTTGAGTGGAAAATAAAACAGGGCAAGAAGAGTAGGTTACTCACTGCTGTGCAGGAAACCCTTAACAAGAAGTGTTAGTGTCCTCTGGCGGAGACCTTCCAGGATGGAGGCGGGCCAAGCGCCTCAGTTACCCGCACCCTGTGAGGTTTGGCTCTTTGCACAGGAGAAGCAGGAGAGGCCGAGACCCTCGCCACGTGCCGCACAGTTTAAAGGTGATGAAACACTTTGCTTGGCATGTGTTCTATTTCCAGGGTTCTAGGCTTCACTGTGCTGCTCCAAGCTTCTGGCGTGCTGATTGGCTGAGATTCTTGTCAAACTTTCACTTCAGTATCACTGGTCTGGAGTGGCACTGAGCCTCTGAGTTTCTAGTAAGCTCCTGTGATGAGGTGGCGGCTGCTCTCCGACCCACCCCGATGCTGCAAGACACAGTTCACTCTGCTCCAGCAGGGTAGTTTGAAGCAGCACTCAGGTGCCCTCAACTGACTACCTGATGTTGATGTTTGAGACAACGCGGAGACAAGGAAGCCATCAACGCAGAAGCAACAGTGATTATGGAATGCATACATTTCCATGTATTTTTATAATAAAAATGCATTAAAATCTTTCACAAGAGAAACTTAAAAAATACAAGTAGGATATTGAGCTCTCCCTACATTCTTTCAGGCATCAACTGTGAAATGGGAGGGAGAGTCTTAAATGGTTTGACTTAACCATAGAAAATACTCATCCATCGCTGAATCCACCATTGAGTCAACACTTTTACATGGAGTGGAGAGTATGAACAGTGGGCTCACAGGAATCTGCTTCCCATTTAAAGTTACAGTGTGTTTATGAAAATCGTGTCTTTCTGCTGACTGCACAGCCCCTGTAGAGAACAGCATTTCCAGAGCAAATCTGACGTATGGAATTAAGGAGAAAGTGCCACACCTGAAGGCCTCGTGAACTGAGGCAAGCTACGGGCACTGCACAGCTTAAAAACGTCAGCTCTCATCTCACACGACAGGACAGACATCAAAGTGTCGACTCCAGGATGACATGGAAGCCCACCTTGATTTCACCTGGTTAAAATTCTAGACCAAAATTGAGAGTGTCAGGAGTCTGACCTCCCAGAACTAGTGAGAAAAATTCTAGCAGCAGAGTTTTAGGAATAAAATCTTCAAGTTGGCCCTTAGGAAATTGTGGAAAAGCGTCACTATGCAGCTGCATTCTTCCTCACCTTACTACTATAGCTCAGCGTGTGCTTTGTGGAAACCTCTGATGGCAAACCAGCCCAAGACTTGCCCTCCTCTCTCGTGTCTGCTGCAGGAAAGGAGCCTGTTCTGTGAGCGTCTACATGGCTACAGCCACTTCCTCTAACGTCATCTATGAACCCATAAGTCAAAGAAAGCTATGAACAATGCAAAATTTATATATGCATAGTGTTTTATAAAAAGATTGGCCCACATACTGCTTTCATCGATACAGAAGAGCATTAAGTCCATAGCACACTGCAAGAAATCAAGGAGTGAAGAACAGAGAATGAGGACGAGCGCTTAGTAATTCACGAGCAGGCTCACCACGGAGGAATGAGGACACCCGAACCAGCTGAGGCTGCAGAGAACTCCTTACAGTCTCCTGCATGAAAACCACTTTACATACCTGATTTAGTTTACATTAAAATATATCCGCATAAATCAATTTGCTTATATTCAGAAATATAAACACATATCACATTCCTCACAGCTAAATTGTTTCATAAATTCTCTTTTATACAAGAAAAAAGGCAACAGTTGTTTTTTTTTTTAAAACAGGCTCTATTAATTACAATTTTTAACTCTGTACACACACTGATTGGCTGGTTTTATTTCTTTTTCCTCTTTTTAAAAATACAGTACCATGGGAACAACAGTGATTGACTTGCGAAGGTTTGTGTCCGTGTGGACGATGCGCAACAGTACTATAGAAATACACAGCGTGCTGTAAGCAGTGGTTTGCTGTAGTGGTCCAACAGGAACAAGCAAACATTTGGCTCAGCTAGGCAGTAATCCGCTTAAACCACGTCCTGGGCGACCAACCCAACCACACCTCCTGAGGGGTCAGAAAAGAATGGGTTTCTTTAAGAAGAAAAATCATTAAGTTCTGTTCTGCCATCCAGACACAAAGGCCAGGGTCAGATGGCAGAAGCTTCCCGAACCGACCTGGAGCCCTCTGGATTGCGTCCTTCCTTCCCTGCCTATCAAGCCCAACCTCTAGGAATGTGCAGCCCAGGCACTCACCTCTCAACACCAGGACAGAGGAGGGTCCTCCCAGGAATGCTTGTTCATGCCCTCTCCCTGCCATGTCCACTCAACCATGGGCATGCTGAGACCGGAGACCAGTTGGGTCTCCTTCGCGTCTGGCACCCTGTCCTATTTGGCTTCCAATAAGCCTGCAGGACACAGGTGCTGATGGCCTGTCCCCTAGGAGCTAGCGCAGCTGCGGAGGCGCTGCCACACTGGGGTCTGACTCCCAGGTGGGGACGCTGAGGACTGTGCCCTGGGCCTAGACTGCCTCTGGCTAGTGATGGTCAGCCTTCTCGAGGAAGTGCCTTTTTGGGCCAGGCAGCGTGCAAGCTGTTTTGAACCAATTATAACTCAAGAACACAAACTTCCTTTGTGCTGTGCAGTTTAGCTATAAATATCCTTCATTTGCAATAGTAGTCTCCTCACACAGTTTGCTTAACTTCAGGATCAGTGGCAATCCTATCTGGTCCAAAAGGTCCTCACTTTTTACAAACAGAAGTTTGCCTTCTCGCGCTTTGCTTTTAAGAACAACTTCTGTCTACAGTATAACACTAGGTTACTACATAACAGTCTACATCGAGTTAAACATAATTCCCTTACTTCGAGAAAATGATTACCAACAGCCCCATTTCACCAGCAGGGAAAAGACTGCCCCAAAGGGAACACTTCTTAACAATTCTACAGTTTACTTAAAAACAAAATTTATATCCCTTTGGGCCAGTATTTGGCAAATAACTTCCAAAAAGGTATGCATTTAAAAAATACTTTCTTTAATATACATCAGGCACAACACTTTTCATATTATGTTTTTTCTTATAAGATTTCAGATGCATAAAAGGTCCCTGCTCACGGGACCGTCAGGTGTCCGGTGCTTCCTCGGGTAAGAAACCTGTCTATCGCCTTGGTTTGCAACCTTCCTCCTGAACTTCTGCACAGTGCCGGCTGCACTCCGCGGGGTCTCAGATGCTGAGGTCAGTGCTACATTCTCGGTAAGGTCTCCGCCGCTGCTCCTGCTCCTGCCTGGGCTCCGCCGGGTCCCGCTCGCGGGGGCCGCCTCGGTCCTCGCGGCCCCGGGGGTCCAGGGAGCGCTCCCGCCGGCGCTCGGAGGACTTGGCCCTGCGCTCTTGCGCGCGCGGGCCGGGGGGCCTCTCCAGGGAGCGCCGCCGCCGCCGCTCGGGGGAGCCCGCGGGCCTCGGGGCGCTGTCGCGCGGCTCCCTGCGCTCCAGCGTGGTGTCGGCGCTGCGGGTGCCCTCCCTGCGGCCCTCGGGGGAGCGGCGCCGGGCCGCGCGCTCCTGGGCCCGCTCGGGGCCGCCGGCCGCCTGGCGCGGGCTCCCGTTCCAGGTGCGGTGCTCGGGGGGCGGCGCGCGGCGCTCCCTGCTGCCCCGGGCGTCGGGCCCGTGCGCCCGCTGCTCCGCGTGCTGCGAGGGCCGGCGGCGGTCCGGGGCGCGGCCGGGCTCCAGCGGCGGGGGCCGGCGGCCGGGCCTCACTGGCGGGGCCCCGGCGGGGCCGGCGCGCTCGCTGCCGGGGTCTGCGGAGACAGAGGACACTCGGTATGCACGCCTGGCGCCGCGCCCGCCCGCCCCGCCAGCCCCAGACAGACAGACAGACAGCTGGTACAGGCCTGGAGGGTCCCTGCTCGCATCGCAGGTCACGAAGGAACCTAGCCGCGAGCAGCGCCCACCTCTCACCGCTGGCCTCACGCCCAGCCAGCCCGCTCCGCCCCCAAGACAGCCTGTCCTACAGGAGTTGGTACTAGCACCTGCTAACGCCCACTGGAGGGCGCTGCCATGCAGGGGCAGGAGGGAAGTTTTAGGGCACAGAAGTAATCAAGTGGGGCACACAGAAGAGAAGTCTGCTGCACCTTGCACTCAGGATGTATTTCATCAGTTATGAAATGATGGCCCTCTTTTTTTTTGGGGGGGGCTCTCACAGCCTAGTTCAGGTTGGCCTTGAACTACAAAAATGCAGGGTGCTGGGCAGAGGGGATTCTGGAGGCAACATGTTGGCCAGATGCTGATAAACGTGACCTGGACCCGAGACCCATTAACAGTGGCCCACCTTTGTGGGTGTTATTCACCTATCTTGGGTACTTTCCAGTCAAGTCCTAAAAAGGGAGCCGGTTTTAAAATACAAAGTTCGGGCATTGGTCAGTAAAAAGGAGAACGAGGATGTTGGGCGCACATTTGACGTTAGCGAGGTGCACAACATTTTTAGGGCTTAAAGATACTTTTCCTTGAGGTGCTAAGCAGCCATAAGGACATCTAGGAACTATGGATTCACTGAACTGCTT
>PVKN010019947.1:0-16141 GCA_004027915.1 Capromys pilorides | reverse complement strand
TGACTGAGAAAGAGGTTGGTAAAATGTGTTTGCACTATTGCAGTGCCATGACTCCACCTTAACTGGGAATAAAAATAACTTCCATCCTGTTCAGATTAGCTTTTTACTGTGACACTTTCGAATTATTTCCATTCTTCCACAATACGTCCCTATCATCATTGTAACTGCTACCCACTAGGCTAGGGAGATGGCATTCTGAAACACAAACTTGATCACTGAGAGTCTTTTAGGTCAGGAGAGACACAAAGAAGCATATTAATAAGTAGAATAAGGAACAACAACATGAAATGATTGAATCATGAGCAAGGTCTTTATAAAAATACAGAGAAAGGATGCTTAACCAACTTTGAAAGCAGGTATTCTGAAGGAATTCTCAGTTAGGCTGACTCACATAGGTTCTGGGAATTCAAACTAAGAAATTGTTGGCTGGATATGGGTGAACATAGGAGGGAAAGGATATTCAAAGGGAGCAGAATATGCAAGGACATAGAGGAAAAGAAGTGTTTTGGTTAGTGTGGAACACAAGAAACCATGAAGCTGGAGAAGTGGGCAGCTGTGTTATTCAGGCCTGTTCTATAGCATCTGAACAAATGGAGCTGCTAATACCCACTTCACAGACCTCATGTAATGTACTAATGTTGATCCAGGGGACTGAAACTCCCAACCTGAAAGATAACTGGGCTGTGTTTGTGTTCTCTAAAACTGAAGAATGAACTTTAGGAACAATGGAGGTAAAAGCAGAATATATTTATTGGGGGAAAGAAAGCTCCTGTCTGAGAGAGGGACAGAAGGGGACCTAAGTGGTTTGCCTTGGGAAGCCATTTTTCTCCAGAGATTTTATACAGTAAAACCATGAGGTGAGGCAAGTATAAGGTGGGGAACATAGGAACTCACTAGGTGAGCATGAAGGGAGACAAAGGTATGGTCAACCAATAAGATTACAAGCACAATCACTCAGGTAAGATTTACTAAATCAAGGACCTAATGGGAAGCAGGTCATGTAGTAAGTGGGCATGATGAGTGGGCATGAATACAGAACAGGGGCTTTTCCTGTTGGGGGCTGGGTTAATGACTTCCAGGCCTCCTTAAGGTAAGAGACTCATTTAGAATATCAATCCTAAAGATGCCTATCTTTAGGGAGGTGTGTGACTGCTTTTGTTTACTCCTTTGTTTTGAGATCCATCCCAAAACAGGGATCTGTCTCTCCCAAAGTTGCAAATTCACCTTGTCTTCCATACTGTCCCCATGAGGGTGTGCCCATAATATTTTTATTTAGCTCAACTGCCTGCAACAATATGGCCAAATTTCTTTTTTATAAGCCTCATTTTGAAAGAAGTATAATGGATGGAGGAAGATGCATACAAGGTATGATGTGGGATCAACAAAATGGGGAGGCAGTAGCTCTGGAAATGGAAATTAGTCCTAGGAATAGATTAGTAAGGGCTTAGGTTTGCAAGGCAGTCTTGCTCTCCCAGCCCTGGGCAGTACATTTTAAGTCATCATATATGTTGTCAAAGATTAACTCTGTAGATCTAAATTGTCTAAACCCTTTAGATTTTAAAGAACAAGTTAATCTTTGCTTATCTCTTGGAACATTACTTCTGGCCCTTGGAACATCCTATCTGTTAAGAGTATCCTTGTTTACTCTAGGCCTTAACTGTACATTTCCTCTGGACTAACTATGTGATTAAGGGTGGGACCTTAGGTCTTGCAAGGCAGTCTTGACCCCTTGGGGGGACTCAACACCTAATTTACATCAGCCAGGAGACAGTTAGCTTCTACATGACTAAGTCCCAATACAAATTTTGGACATGAAGGCTCAAGATCTTTCTTTTTTTCTTTTAAACTCCTTGGTTATAGCTCTGTGCGTGTGCTATTACATATCATTACTAAGAATTAAGTGGGCTCTGTGTGTGTGTGAAACATGAGTTCACTTTTGACCATATTGAGGCAAGGTACTTGAAGAACATGTAAGCAGAAGTGTTCAGTAAGAAGTAGGTATAAAATGGGATGAGAAAGAGAGGGCCAAGCCAGATTATGAATTGAGGAACCATGACTATAGATGTTATTTAAATCCATGATGAGTTTATCCTAAGAATAAGGAGAAGAGGAAGTTTAAGAGCATTTTAGGTAAGCCCAACTCTAAGGAAACGATAAAATACTTATCCTTAAGCCTCAATGATGTCAAGAAATTAGTTATTTTCTCAAAATCCAAAGGGGAAGAAGAGTGGTCCAAGAAGAAGCTACTGTTTAACAGTGTCAAAAGTCACAGAGAGACCAACTTATATTGGATTTTAAAATGAAGGCATTGATCTTGTTCTCTCTAGTCTCTAAGTGAAGAAAGAGAGGCTGGAAGAGTGATAACCAGCCAGAAGCCACACACAAGGTGGCTCAAGGTCAATATCTCTGTGATCCTGTGTATTCTTCCAGCACCATTTCTGGCTTCTTTTCTGGAAGACACTGCCCACAGCAGCCACTCGGTGCCCTCCTGCATCCGTGATTCTCTTGCCATGTGTGCTGCTGCAGGCTTGGTGTGCAGTCTTTCTCAGTGAGATCTAAGCCCTTAAAGCCCCAGGGACTATATTTCAAAGTACAGCTATACAAAGCCATGAGTTGTGGCATAATTTCTAACTCTTCTTATTATGTTGCTTCAAATATAAAAAGCTAAATTTCACTCCAGGGGACATATATTCTGTAAAGGAAGAAAGGATCAATCTATAGTGGCTTTATTATAGATTCAACCTTTACATTACAGTGACCTGTTTTTTTTTTCTTCTCCTTCGAGATGTAAGTAGAATGATATAGCTAGACAGCATATCTGGTAAGGAAGTGAACAGAGAGCTAAAACTCCACTTCCTTCTTTTGGAGGACATAGTAGAGCATGGGAAAGTGCTTATAAGAGGTCAATATAAGATAATGGAGAACACAGGGTGATTTGGGTGGGATGCTGATATAATAAAAGATTATAGTGGAAGAAAAGATGGTGGATTCCACCTAGCACCCCAGCATGTGTGTGATATAGACTGCCCTGGAAACTCAGTCAACCCAGCAACCAGGTCTGGTGTGTGATGTAGACCACCCCAGGCCTGTCAGAAAGTCATTCAACCCAGCAACCAGGCCCAGAGTGCCCAGTGTGGAAAACTGCCACAGAACTCCCTGCAGAAAGACTAGAGATAAGACTGACCCAGCTGATTTAGGAGCAGAACTTCTTGCCAGAGTGGCACAGCAGGTTCACCTCCAAGGGCTGCAGCAGGAAGAAGTGGAGCTCAACAGCCAGACCCAAGCCACACCCACCTGGATGACTTTGAACTTGGTAGATCTGGACCTGGTGCTAACGTAAGAACTCTACCACAACTCTACACCCAAGGTCAGAAGGCAGGGCCATACAAAATGACAAAGAAAAGGAACAAAATGCACTCTCAGGCCCTGAGCCCACCCAGAAAAAATACAGGATATAATATCATAGAAGAAATTGTAAATCACACACCTGAAATCTCTGAAATAATAGCATCCAAAGTAAAGAAACAACTGCAGAAAGGCATAGAAGAAATCAGAATAGAAATAATTTCTAAAGTAAAAAAGACATAATATCTATAATAAAAGAAGTACTAAGTGATTCTAAAGACACTGATAAAAAATAGAGAAGAATAGAAAAATGATGGAATCCTTGAATAAGCAATATAGGAAAGTAATAGCATGTATGAAGCAAATTCAAAGCGCTATACAGGAATATAACACCTCAGTTGGAAGCTGACAAAACCATTTCAATGAAAGTGAAAATAGACTTTCAGACCTTACAGACATCATTGAAGCTAATAAAGAGATAAGAAAAGATCCCTTAAAAACAACTAGGATGCAAGAAAAAGTAATCCAACATCTGCAAGTTGATGCAAAGATGAACAACATAACACTAATAGGCATCAATGAGAAAGAAGGGGTGAATACAAATGATATAAAAAGAATATGGGCAGAAGTAATAGCAGAAAACTTCCTAAATAGGGGAAAACAATCTGACATTCAGGTAATCAAAGCATATAGAACTCCATATAACATCAACACAATTAAAACCACACCCAGACATGTAATAGTCAAGATCCAGAAATTCACCACAGGACCAGTATACTAAAAGCCACTAGAGAAAAGAAACAGATCACACTTAAAGGAAAACCCATTAGAATAACAGCAGGCTTCTCTTTACAAACCATAAAGTCAAGAATAACATGGAGCAAAGTACTTCAAGTCTTGCAAGAAAATAAATTCCAGCCCAGACTGATATATCCTGCAAAACTCTCTTCCAAGTTCAATGGAGAAGTGAAATACTTCCAGGACAAAGAACTAAAGAATTTCATGATGACAAAGCAAACCCTGCAGTTTACTAAAAGATATTCTAGAGATGGATCAAAATGATCACAACTCCATGAAGGAGAATGAAAAGAACTCATCAAATAGGGAAAGTAATTAAACACAGGAGAAAAAGAGGTATACAAAAGCAGTCTTTCTTTCTTTTTTCTTTTTTTTAAATTTTATTTATTTATTTATTTATTTGTTTGCTTGTTGTGTTTGTTTGTTTCTTTATTTATTCATTTTGTGGCTGGCTCAGCCTGCCCTGGTGGTGGCACTGGCGCAGCATGTGGTGCCGGGGATCGAACTGCAGTCCCTGCAGTTGCCTGAGCCCTCCTAAGCAGGCGCTTTAGACCACTGAACCATCTCGCCAGCCCACAAAAGCAGTCTTTCAACCATGCTTTTGTACACAGCAGACGAATATGTCCATCAGCATATTCTGCAAATGGACTTTTCCTGCACCGTATGGGTCATGATTCTGTCTGGGTCTACAGGGTGGATATCAAGGAAATAGCAGGAGCTCAGTCCCACAAGTGACACCTGGCCACCAGTAAACATCATGGATACTGTCTGTGTCCATGACATTCTAGAACTTATCTTATCCCCAAACTGTTAGAAGTTCTGTTCATATATTTGCAGTTCCAGTATTTATGCTATGTTTTATTCTTAGTAATTCTTTATTACCATGGAAATGTTTTCTTAGTTGATATCTTTGTATATATTAACCTATTCAAATACTATGCGAGTACTCTGAATTGATTACAGATTTGTACATATGATACACACACAAAAAATAATAAAAAATAAAACTCCCCTAATTAAAAAAAAAGATAGTGGTGAAATTATGAATGCTGCCTAATTGGGGATAAGTAGAGAAATTTTTCTTAAAACATAGAAAATTTGTTTATTTCTGTGCACCTTTTTGTCAGGTTGAATGAGTAAAACCCCCCACGCTAACAATGAAGTCACTTGCTCAGAAGTGGACCTAGGAGGTAAAGTGCTCTATGCCATTCCTGGTCTCTACTTTTTTCCTTCAGGCTGAGTTTTGGAATTCTGAACCCATCAGGGGAAATGGAGAAAGTTAAATTTTAGTCATAATATGTTACTTGGAGAGTAAATGTGTTTTGGATTTTCTGTATTAATGACCGCTTTGTTGAATCCCTGCAGTGTGAGTGCCTACAACATGGCAATGGTTGTGCAGCTCATGGATGAAACATGGCTGTCCCATTAAGCACTCTACAGTTCTCCTGGGAATGAACAGGGGCTGGTTCCTAAAGCAAGTCACCTGGCCACAGTGAATCCATTATTTATGGCTACCAATATGAGAAGGTGATTCTCATAATACTGATCCAATCAAGATGTGTTCTCTCCCAAGATATTTAAAAGTAACTTGGGGCAAAACAGAGAATTTGAATGCATTAAAGTAGTTCCAGAAATCCTCTGCAGTTTCTCATGCAAATACTTTAGCAACTTACAACTGAATCATCAATGACATAGTTAAACTCTCTAGAAGTAGGAGTTCCTACTTACGAGTTATTGACTGGTATGAAATGCACCATTAACAATTACTTTGTGATTTCAGGAGATAAACTGAGGTTGACGTTTCCCAGAAGATATTAATACAATTCATTTATGAGGAATCTTCTTTCAGTACCTTCCGAATGTAGAGTGAAACCAACGTAACCAAAATAAATCTCAAATTTGTTTGAAGAGAATTTCTAGAGAAAAATTCTGTTTGAACTCTATTGCTAAAACTGAAATAGAATATAACTTAATGAAAAAATGAATATTCAAATGAAAACATTTTCTTTCAAGATTGTACTATTTAACAGTGAAGCTGGCAAGGCATCAAAACTGTTTTGAGTAAATGTTTAAGCAAAAAAGAAGTTCTGAGAGTCATCTTTATGATGTAGAAACTGATGCCTTAAATCAAAGAAATTTATTGTAGGTCATGGAACAAAGTATACACCGGGGTCTCAGGACCCTCACCTGTATTTATTCCAGAGATCTTCTAGTTAATTGAGTGTTCTAATATACCAGGAAATTAAAGCTCTTTCTAATTTGAAAGGCTCTGCCCCTCCTTTATTCTGGAGAAGCTACTTTACTGAAATCATTTAGCGTCTTGATCTGTCTGAAAAACACAGTATGCAGTTTAATCTTTAAATTCTTCTATAGGACAGAATAAATTAGTAAAAGGAAAGACAGTAAGGAGATTATGAATGTTTGAAGTAATGGAGAAAAATGGCCTAGCCTTTAAGCTTTTTCCCTCTGCAGTTGTAGGTGTGAATTATGCTACACAGTACTGGGTATGAGGCATAGGCATGCCATCCCACCTTTAAAGATGAGCCTGCAAAGAATGATATGTGGTCATTACTGGTATTCCTTCCCCACTGGTAGGGTCAGGTGAAAGCTTCAGCAATTTTACTAATGCAGAATATTTAAGAAGTTCTTTTTTAGTATATCTTTTATGCACTTATGTATTTACTACATAGCTCAGACTCATAGCAACCCTCCTTCTATCCGCCTCAGCACTGGGATTATAAGCGTGCACCACCACACCTGGTTTTGGTGGCCAGTACTGTGTGCCTAGGGCTCTGGGGCCAGCATGGCATGTGGTACTGAAGATCAAACCCAGGTCCTTGCACTTGCTAGGCAGGTACTTAAACTGCTATGCTATCTCCCCTTCCAGGAAGTTTTCTGATTTCTGATTTCCTCTTCACCCATCTTGGCCTGTTGAGAAACCATATTGGAGATGGTTTAGAAAGCAAGGATCCTAGGATTAGATGGCTTGGTTTTGGTGTCCAAATCTGTTCCTTGACAGCAATTGTAGGGGATTGATGCCAGCCACCTCATCTTCAAGTGTCCATATCCAATAATCCAACTTGTGAATACCACCTTGACAATCTTTCCAGATCTCAGCAGATTTTAAAAAATATTTTATTTTTATTAGCAAATGTTTGCAAAATGATTATATACATCATGGGCAGTCTGTACATATTCATAGTACATCTCAATTCTTCTTATGTCCCCTTGTCCTCCCTTCTCTCGTCTCTTGCGATGTCATTAACTTAAAGATATCTAGATAAGATTATCCTGATCTGCACTCCAGTGGAAAATGTCCATAAAAGAGAAGGTTCAGGCAGACCCAAAGACCCTATGAACATGAAGGCAGACTGGTGTATTGGAGCTGCAAGCCAGGAAACCTCTGGAACTACCAGAGCTGCAAGACCAGAGGGTTCCTTGCCAGTGCCTCTGGGAACAGTGCAGTCCTGCTGGCACTTCTGGTCTATATCTGCTAGAAAATCACAATGCTTATCTCCACCTCCCACCTTTGGAGAGATGATAATGTCAATTTTTTCTTTTCTTTTCTTTTTTTTTTTGAGATGGGTTCTCACTATGCAGTTGGAATGGCCTTATGTTTGCTTTCGTAAACCCCAGGCTGGTCTTGAACTCAGTGATCCTCCTGTCTCAACCTCCTGAGTAATGGGAGTACAGTTGTGGGCTGCCATGCCCAGTTCCAGGGGTTATATGTTGTACCCAGTGTTCTAGTGCATGCCTGGCATGTGGAGCTGGGGATGGAACTCAGGACCTTGAGCTTGGCATGCAGGTGCTTATGCCTCTGAGCTATCTCCGCAGCCCTCATTTTTTTTCTTAATAAATTTCCATATCAGGTACATGTAGGTAACATATGAAATTTCATGATATTTTTTACTTTGGGTGATTTATTTCTAATTTGTGTTGCTATTCTACACTTCTAGTCTCCAGAACTATAAGATAATAAATTTCTATTATTTTAAGCCTCTAGATTGTGGTACTGGAAATATAGTTCAGTAGTAGAGCTCTTGCCCAACAAGCATGCTTGAAGCCCTGGGTTTGTTACCTAGCACCACACACACACACACACACACACACACACACACACACACACACGTGTGTGCGCGCGCGCACACACACACACACACACAGAGGAAAGAGAAAACAAACAAGCAGGCTTTAACAGTTTGTTGTAGCAGCTGCAGAAAATGTACAAAGTGAAATGGCCGCAGGCAAATCAGCGAGCCCTTCTGTGCTGGCTTCATCCTGTGCATTTTGAGGATGGCAGCCCTGGGGCTTACCTTGTAGGGTTGCTTAAGGGTAAATATGTCAAGGGGCTCTCAAAATACTACCACAGCGTGGTAAGAGCCGAAAAAACACAGTATGGGTTTGTGTTGTTCACTATTGAGAGTGTTACATGGGGATTGCTAATGCTCCTTTGCTTCTGCTTTGTAGAGCTGGAGAAAAGTGGTTTGTGGACTTCAGGCCTGAAGACCTGCGTCCTGTTTCCCCAGGTGGTCACCATAACTGTCTCCAACTGAATAGGTGGGGTATGTGCTCACTTTCCTTCCCTGAGACAAATACCTGAGATCACCAACTTCTTGTCTTACAGTGTCAGAGGTTGCAGTTCGCATTTGCCTTGCCCTTGTCTTGAACTCATGGTGTGTGGAGTGGCGGAGCAGGCCTGCTTACCTCACAGTGGCTGGGGAGCAAGGGGACAGAGGAAGGAAGGGTGGGACTTACAGTACTGCCCACATGGCCCCTGAGGTCACATGTGTTCTGTCTTCTGGACTGTGCCTTGGAAAGGCTCCACCAGAGGAAAGGGAAAGCTCAGAGGTTGAGCTGAGTGCCTAGCCTGCTTGAGGTGCTGGGCTCTGTCTCCAGTACACACACACACACACACACACACACACACACACACGTACACACACACGTACACACACACACACACACACACACACACACACAAATTTCTACCACCTGCTTTGAGCATTGCACCCTGGAGACCAAGCTTTTAACACAGAGGCTTTGAGGGACAATTGAGATGTCAACAATGGCAGTTGGCTCCTGGCAATGCCACAAGGCACACAGCTTAGCAAAGCAGCCCTGCAGCCCTGCACTGTTGTACAGTGCAGGGGGTATTTACGTTCATCTGTGTTTTCTTACTAAGTACCACAGCAGACACTTAGTTCACACATTTGCAGCTTCCCTCTGAAACTCTGTGGTCTTTTTACTTTAGGTAGAAAAGGGTGGTTCCTGAGTAATCTTTGCTGGTGTTCTGTATACCTTGTTTATGTGGTGACTTGACAGAGGAGAAGGGATGTTTTGTGTCTTTTATTTCCCAGACAGTTGGCTCTGTGCGTTGCATATGGTAGGTCTGACGAATACACCAAGCATGTAACAAGCGTAATACCTCAGGCCTGTGACGGGGCAAGTGTTCCAGGGAACTCAGAATGAGGACTGTTTTTTCTCTGGAATCCAAAATTCAAAATGCGCTTTCCTTCAGAAAATATTAAAATTAAAAAGCTCCTCTCTTTTGACAACTGTATCATCACTGACCCTGTAAGATACAATTTTATGCTTTCACGATGTTCCTTCCTTTCTTTGTTGTCTACCTAGGAATCCCCCGTTTGACTGGCCCATCCCAAATCCAGTGTCAGCTACTTCTGCTAACTCTTTCTCCTACCACAGTAATGGGGCTTCTAACACAGAATTATGGTTTCCTGCATTTTTGTCTTCTAGGTTGTGAACTCCTAGAGAGCTTGCACCACTGGACTAGACCAGGGAGCCTGGATGTGATACTTGCTCATCAAGTGTTTGTTGACTGAAAATTTAACTGTTTAAGCCAATAAACACATAGTTTTCAATTCCTTTGACAGTGTTCAGGTGGGGTTTGAAATTCCTGTACATTGCTTATCTTTCCTCATATAGGCATATGTTTGTTTGGGTCAGAGCTAGGAGGAGGTCTTAATTGGGTTGACTTCTCCTATTTTATGTTTTGCTTTCTCTAAATGATCACATTGTTGTAGGCAACTGAGAGGGAAGTATTATAGGCAGTGAGATAGGGCAAGGCCTTTAAGGAGCCTGTGTGGAAGGAAGACAAGCCACCCTGAAACTGTGGGAGGGGACAGGCATCTCCTCTGTGGCCAGGCCTCAAGACAAAAATGAAGTAAATATACCCAGACACTTCCCTAGGGATAGATACTAGAGACTGATATTCTAAATAGGCCTCTGTCTCATTAAGAAAAGCAGGAAGAGCCACTAACTTAACCCCTGCAGGAAGATCCACTAACTTAACCCCTGCAGGAAGAACCCTGTTTTGTACTCATGCCCATTTGCGACCATGACTCACCTATCCATTTGATTCCAATCTAACCAGTTTTTCCCAAGGGGTTATACTTGTAGTCTTATTGTTGACCATAGTTTTCTCCCACCTTATGCCCACCTTGCAATCTCCTACTTTTCCCACCTTGGACCTATTTCACTGTGTGGTTTTGCTCTATAACAATTTGACCTAGAAAAGGCAGGGTGCTTGGCAAATCACTCAGGACTTCTTCTGTCTCTTGCTTGGGTGGAATCTTTCTTTCTTCAATAAATATATTCTGTCTTTAACCTCCATCATTCCTAAAATTCATTCTGTGATTTTAGAGAATGCACACTCATACTAGATACTTAGCAGTTGGGAGCATCTTTCCTCTACATCAGCATCCTCCATCCAACATATCCTTTTCTTGCACCTTTGCAATTGTGCTGAATCATAAGTTTTAATTGTCTTTTCTCAAGAGAAATGGAGCTGTTTGGTCTATATTTATAGGCAAAAGAAATGTATTTTGTTGGAGGATCGTAGATGGGAGATGAAAGAGGATAATTATTTCTTGAATTTTATTTCAAGTTAGAAATAAACATTTCTAACTTGAGGCCTGGTGACAGAGCTTCAAGAATAGAGGGAGAGGACCAACATGGCAATAGCTTTGTTTTGATTTTTTCTGTGTGTAGAGAAGTTGAAAATCAAAAGTTCTCTTTTGGACAAATCCAGTTCTGATGCAGAGTAAGTTGGAGATCAGGCTGGTGGCTGAGCTCACCCCCTTGGAGTCAGGGGGATGCTGAGATGCAGGCCTCTGACTTTGGGACTCCCTGACACATCCTTGATGTTACGATGCTCATGGATGTTTGAGTGCAGATGAAGAGGAGCGGGCATCCCTTGCCAAGCCATGGGTAAGTCCCTATGTAGTTGGTACTTATTATCTGTTATTTTCAATGCATGTTTTTTTTCAATTGCTTTTAAGAACTCAAAAGCTGTGCTTTATAGGATTCCCAGACTCAGAAGATTCACAATAATTACATATTCTATATAATGTAGTTACTGGTTATTTTTTTTAATTCCTTTAAGATGTGCAGTTATTCCTTGCCATTGCTACTAAGAAGATTTAACTTCTTAAGAGACTGGTAATTTTCCCTTTAATTTCTGATGTGAAGAGTCTGTTGATAGGTTTTAATCTGTTAATTATGGCAGCTTTAGACTGGTTTCAACTTGCTAGAAAAAATTTAAATTTGATAAAATTAGGGGAAATGCCTCAGACATCTATGCTTATTTCTCTATTCCCTAAGTATTTATAAACACTACAGTGGAAGATTTTTATCCAGCGAGTAGCATAGGCTTTATTAAATGGGGTACAGTGTGGATCTTCATTTCATTGCCAAGCTCTCCCCAGCAACTACAATAGCACAGCCTAGTCTCTAACTTTCCACAACACATTGGATTCTTGTTAAGACATACAAATGCAGCCATGCATCTCAGGTCATTGTAGGGACAGTCATTTGGGCCACTGAGCTGTGTCTGTGTGTGTAGCTCAGTGGTAGAGCATGTGCTGAGCAAGCCTGTTTTTTATCACCTGTATTTGCTCTGGAAAAACACACACATGCATGAAATCTAACATGTAAAAAATTATTGTGTTACATTTCCTTATGCTTGTTTTTCTTCATCCCCATGCAATAAGCTTTTATTTTGAACCTCTCTAGAGAAGGGCATGAACTTACTTAGTTGTTATTCTTTTTTTTTCTGTCCTGGCTCAGCCTACCTTGGAGGCAGGGCTGGTGTAGCATGTGGTGCCGGGGATCAAACCATGATCCCTGTGGGCTTGTCTAAGCTTGCCTAAGCAGGCGCTTTAGACTACTGAGCTATCTCACCAGCCTCTCTTATCCTCGATAGTACACCCACTTTGGAATTTCATTACAATCTCCCCAACAGCAGATATATAGAGGAGAGGGAGCTAGATGTAAGTTCTCTCAGCTAACACAGGAGATCCTCAGTGCCTGGCCATGCCATCTTTTAAAGGACTTGCTGGGGTTTTACCAGTGTTGTTTGCTCCCGCTATAAATCTTCTAATGCTACCAGAATGCTTTATTTTTCAGGTTCTTCCAGATCTTCCTCTCACTGCCACTTAGCAGAAAAACCCACACACTGCCAGATGATCCTATACAATTATAGGATTTATGGGGTGCTAAAACAGCCCTTGGGCAAGACTATCAAAGGAAAGGAGCTATTCCGTCATTCCATAGTTCGTGGGTCTAGGAAAGGAAATGGTCAAATTGGCAACTGTTTATTACCAAATGGAAAGAACTTAAGCAGTTACCCAGTACAATTTGCTGGGAGGAGGATGCCTACAGAACTTACAGCGGTGTGGTTCAGTTTCAGGTCTTTCCGTCTGGATAAGCTTTCTAAGACTTGCAGCCTGTACAAGCCAAGACACTCTTCTGTAGATGAAGAGCTGCTCTTTTATCCTGCTTCAAATTCTCTCCTTGGGAGAAGATGTGAATGAAATGCAGATGTTCAGGAATATAAAAATCTCATTTTTCTGTGAGCACTTAGTCTGGGAAGCAAGCCAGTGGAATCACTAATTCTGGTCTTTATTTGTTTTGTTTACTGAGAAGCTTTTGAGGTAAGAATATAAAAAATAAGAAAAAGAATTTTGATAAATGTTAAGCAAAAGTTCTGGGTTTTTTTTATAGTAGAATGGAAAATTATAATATTCTTAACCAAATCTAGTGCTGTCCAATTATATGAATCAGAGTGCATGGCGATCAGAATTTTCTCTACTTTCGGTGTGGTTTTTCACTGAAACGAGTACTTTGAATAATTTGGTTGGCTTTCTCAGAGGTGAGGAATCTACGGTTGGCGCTGTTTACCACTTCCCTTGCTTCATCACAGTGATGACGAATGGCATCATTAAACCCAAACATTGTGTTAAGGGCACACTTTTGTCTCCAGAAGTCAGTCTCAGTTCACTGCTTTTTAAGTGCTGAGTCAGTTTCTTGTTCACCATGAGAACTCCCTGTCTTACCACAATGTGTTGATTATGTGCATTTCTTAATTATGTGAGGATTGAGCTCATGGCCTTAACATCAAGTGACATCTCATGCTCTTTTTTAACTTTTTATTTTGTGACAGGGTCTTGCTATGTTACTACATTGTCCAGACTGGGCTTGAACTTTCTATCTCCCTGCCTCAGCTTCTCAGAGTGCTGAGATTATAGTTCTATGGAATCTTAAATGAATCTGATGCTGCAGGATTGGTGCGTGTCATGAGCCAGCATTCATAATTGTTTCCATGATGTGTAGCATGGTTCTAGTCTTTTCTGTAGGTTCCTGTTCCACTGATGTTTCATATCAACAGGCATAAAGGAGTAGATGGTCAGCTTCCTACAGCCAAGTCCTGGGTATGGGACATCCAGATGTAGTTTAATGCAACACAATTCATGTAAGAAATGCATCATAAAGTAACAGTCATGGGGTAATATATGTAGAAGGGCAACAAATAGACACTCAATTTGCTGATTTCTCAGCAGGCTGAGAGTTGTCTAGTTTTTTCCTCAAGAGTCTGTGTCGAAGACTATTTAAAATCCACACCTGTGAAAGCATTCTAATGTTTCCAGTGAGTGGAATACTCAGCTCCAAAGCTTAGTGTTCCTTAGCAAGGAAAGAGCACATCCAAGGGGCTCTCACGTGTGTCTGACTGGAACCTTGCACATCTCTCCCCAGGCTGTGTGAGAGCCGCGGTTGCACTCACAATTCAGACGGCACAGGTGCTTGATTGTACTTGTCCCCAGGATCCTTAATGTCTGCCAAAGCGCTGAACTTGCAGGAAGGGGATAGCTTTTCATGTAATTTCTGTTATTAAAAAAATAATAAAAAAAACCCCTTCTTTTTCATGCCACTTTATAAGCCTAAAATTGAGAGGTCTTTCCAAAAATTTTAGGTAGAAAAAGTAGCTAGAACATTCTTTTGTTTCCCACTTGAGTACAGACCAAAAAAAAAAAAAAAAAAAGAAAAAAAAAACCTCAGTCCTCATTGTGAGCAGTACTTCCATCAAGCAGTAGAAAAAATTTCCTGAGCAAATAGCAGTAATTATGGCTTTCATTTATTAAATACTGTGCTGTATGCTTTTGCTCTCAGCAACACTCTGAAAATTAGGTGTTATTTACTCCACCTTACAGACAAGAAAGCGAGTGTTCTGAGAAGTCAAGAAAATCAACGAGGGTTGCCCAATTAGAAAAATACCAAAGCCTGAATTTGATAGCTGAGCCCTTACTCTCGGGTTCTTTCCAGACCGATAGCCTTAACCATTCCATGAAAGAGCCCTCCAAAATCTAAACTATATTTTGTTTCTCCATAGTCTACTGCTTGGGCCTTAGTACAAAATAAAATAGAAATTGAATAACAACAGCAGAAGTCCATGTATTTAGGTAAGTCTGGGTACACAAACGGGATTTTCAGATTTTAAGACCACAGCTAGGATTTTGTTTGTTGCATTATCTGTATGATTGTTTTAATTCATTGGTCAATTTTTCCTGCATAAAAAAGCACTGTAGAAGCCTACTCTGATATCCTTAAGGGTGCGATTGGATAATTCTAAATTCATAATCTAAGCAATGGGTTAAATTGATTGATATGGGTTAGTGACTCTCTGTGGCTACATGACACTTTCTGTGGAATGTTTAGAGATAATTAATGCTGTAATCTTGAAGCTCTTCAATATTTTGTCAGTTCACTAATGCATCAGGATCTCAATCTCTCTTTCTCTGTCCCTGTCTCTCTCTGCCTGTGATCTTATTCTCAGAGTTTCCTGCTGAACACCAGTATTCTCAGGGATGTTTCACTTCCTCTGGGTCTCTTGGAGAAAGCACAAGTCAGCCATTATCTAAGCTGCTCTCTTTCCAAAGATGGTAAAAATGTTTCAGATGAAAAAAGTTCAGACTGGGCCTCTCTGCCAAATAAAACAAATCCAATATCTCTCTTATGGGTCTGTTTTCCCAAAGCCCAAAAGGAAGACTATATGGAAATGGTGCATTAAGTTTTCAAACACTGCTAGAATTAAAGTAATCGTAAACTGTCATTGCTTTGAATATCAAATTCTCCCAGGTGACATGTGAGGGGACGTCAGAGGCTTTTCTGTGGCTACCTGCATTTCGCAGGCCCACACAGCCAGAGAAGCTTTGCCCCTACACTGCTCCCTCCCCGTCTTTCATCCTCAGAAACTCCAATCTCTTAAGGAGCAGATTTTCATTAGGGCTCTGCTGTTAGGTGCTCTCAATAGGATTCTGACAAATGCTTTAGATTTACCAGGGACAAATTTTCATGTACTTTGGCCTATTAGCATTTTAGCTTTTACTTTGTGGTTCTTACAAGCCAACCAATTTTTTATGAAAACATATAAGTAAAAAGAACAATTTAAAATTTTAAATCAATGTTTTCTAAGAGTACAACCAGCTGTGACATCTGTACTGAAGACTTTATTGATTGTCCCAAGAGAAATCAGTGGTGCATATATTTGCTTTTCTTTATGCTATCAATTTCTTACATTCCTATGTTTTTCTTTTCCCTAGTTATCTGTACAAAGTAATTTAATAGATACTTTCTTGATGAGTGTGTATCAAATGGGTATGAAAAAAGCAAGTATATATAGGAAAAATTACCATGATATGTGTGA
>PVKN010019945.1:0-16133 GCA_004027915.1 Capromys pilorides | reverse complement strand
CTGTTATTAACTATAGTCACTGTGCTGCATTATAGATTTCACTAGATATGTGATCTCTAAGAGTTTGCCCCCTGTTTCTATTCGTAGCAGCAGCATCCGAATTACTTTTTCGTTTAATGTAGGAGAAAATGTAGGTCTTAGCCTTGACGTGAGAGGAGGTCACTTAGACTCGGTGTGGTCTCGGCACAAGCCTATAATCCCAATGCTTGGGAGGCTGAAAACAGGAAGATCACTACGAATCTGATCCATGTAGTGAGGCCCTATAAATATATATATATGAAGTCACTTGTCAGCAGAGCAAACTTGTTAAGAAGCTATTTGATACATAATGTTTTCAAAGGTTTATTATTGTTACACTAGGAAAACTTGAGTTGCTTCCTCTGAGGAAATCTGCCTTTCCAGATATCATTCCTGCAGTTTAGCCAGTATTTTACTAAAATAAATAAGTAGTTCTTAATGTTGACTATAATCAGTCTTTATCACCCTTTTGGGATTTTTTCTTTTTTTTTTTTTTATGTGTGTATTTGGTACAGGGGGTCTCACTAGGCAGCTCAGACGTGTAGTGATCCTCCTGTCTCAGCCTTCCTGGCACTGGGATTACAGGCATGCACCACCATGCCTGGTTTCACTGGCCAACTCAGCATGTGGTACTGGGGGTTAAACCTAAGTCCTTGCGCTTGCCAGGGAGGTGCTTAGACCTCTCCCCACCTCTGGAATGTTTTTTCTGGATGGTCAGCACCAAATGTATTTTTATTTAGATGTGTGCTTTTAGATTTAAATCAATAGCAAAAGTAATATATTTCCTGTGGCTGCAGAGACAAATGGGGACAAATGCTGCCGCTGCCCAAAGTGCAGTGACTCACTGAGTACACTTGATGTCTTTAGGACGCAGGCAATAAGGCTTCTTGAATACGAGCTTTTCTCATGTGATTCTCAAGTATTTTTCAGGACTACTCATGCCTACTGGGTAAAATCCCCATCCTTGGTCTATGAAGTAGCTCCAGGCTACGCTCCCTACCCTTGTGTTTATAACTCTCCACCAACCATTCTGTGCCTCAGCCTAGGCTCTATTTTTGGTTCTTCTTATATAACACAGGATGCTACAAAGCCTCAGGATAATCCCTTAGGAATTCATACATTTCCCCACTGTGCGCACAGCTCAGGAAGCCTTTGAGGGGGAAAAAAAGTTAGGAAACAAAATACATATATGTCAAACAATATCTTGGCATAGTGTTTTTACTACTGAATTTTATAGGTTTTTAACCTTATAGAAAATCTACAGAGACAAAAGCTGGATAGGCTGGAATTATAGGGAGGCATCACAGAGATGAGGCTGAAACGTGATGTAGACGTTAGGCCCAGGAGAAGACATGATAAGTGCCTGGGGTGATGCCTGTGATAAATAGCCTGAGCAGCCATTCCACAGTGGTATATGTTCTTCAGAATGTGTTGTACAGCACCATAAATATATGATTTCTACTTGTCAATTAAAAGCAGTGAAGCAAAAGTTTAGCCAAAGGGGAATGGAGAGTGCTTGTAGACCAGAGGGTGCGGCAGCACCGGAAGGCCAGCATGCACATGGCCGTGGGTGGCAGGTCCACGTGTGCATCCCAGGACCCCTGCTGTGTTTCTCTTAATGATTTCACCCCCTCCCCCTTCTTTGTCTTCTTCTGATACTGGCGATGGAACTCAAGACCTTACACTGAACTACATCTGCAGCCACCTTTTAATTGTTAAATTTTGAACCAGTATCTGGCTGACTCACTAAGCTTCCCAGGCTGGGCTCAAACTTGAGATTCTATGTGAGTGTGTGCCACCATACCTGGCCTCTGTTGTGTAATCTCCTTGGTTCTCTGAACTAGTTTCTTTTCTATAAAATGGCCATGTCTATACCTATGTCATGCAGTTGCTTTGGGCTTACATAGTTAACTTTATGTACTGATTCATGAGAGGTACCCATAAGTGATGTTTTGATTTTCTATTAAGGAAGATGGTGGTAGCATCATTCTCAGCAGAAGGTGTGTCTTCAAGGATGCCTTGGGTGACCTGTGGTCTGTGTGGGGTGAAGCTAGGTGCTAGGAAGCTCTAACAGAAAAGCTAAGAAATTTAGACTGGTAGGGTGAAAAGTAGAAGTTAGATGCGGTGAAGTTCACATAATCCTGAAGGAAGATGGTTTTTCTCTTTTTCTTCTTATGTCTCTTACAATCATGTTTCTCACTATTAGTCACCAAGACCACTCCACCTTCTTCAGTGTACCACAGATATCCCAGGACAAGAGCAGTGGTATCAGACCCATTAGATCTTCCAGTGACATAAACAGCCTGTGGGGCTTGTGCCGTAGGTTTTCGGGTACTGAAACAGGGCAACTTTTTTTTTATAACCAGACACAACTTCATTAAGTATAGATGATAAAATTGTAGCTGTCCATTTCAAATAGTGTGCTTAGAAATATTGACATGTTAGGGTAGGGAAGATAGCTCAGTAGAATAAGCACTTGCTTGGCAAGCACAAGGGCCAGAGTCCAATCCCTAGTTCCCCCCCCCAAAAAAAGATTAACATATTGAAAGATAATTATTTTTCAAGCTTATTGATAGTCTAATTTGCTAAATTTTTGGTTACCCAATCACATTGAAATAGGGTTCTGGTTACCTCTTAAATATGATCTCTTGACTCATAAAGCAATGTCAACTTACAAAGTTTGTGGGAAAGTTTTCTTATTCTTTAGATGTCCTCATTATTGTACAAATAATGTGGCTACTTAGCAAAAATGTAAAATCTTTTTGTTGCTTTTCTGTCAGGTTTTCATTCATTATAAATTTTCTGCCTAGTGAATGCATTACTAGGAAATTAGTTGATTGATTTCCATACTAATTTGATTTTTTTTTCATTAAAAATATAGCAATTCCTAATTGTGAATAGAAACATTAAGGTAGAAGCATTCATGCTTAGTGGGAAATAGAGGAAACGGAGGGGACGAACATGTATTTTTGGAAGCCAACCTATTTGTCAGGCTCAATGGATAATGGTGTCATTGATACTGAATCAGGACTCTCAAAGCCGTCCTCACAACTGGGAGGTGGCAGGAAGAGCAAGGATAAGTGGGTTGAGAGGGCCCGGGGAATTGTGGGCTCTTACATTTCATATGTGTTCAAGTTTCATGTGTGTTCAAGTATTAAGCTGTCATGTGTTGCTGTCAGAGGCCACAACCAGAGCCCCCGCTTGGGGCCTTCTCAATGTAGTAACACGCAACTTTCTAATATATCTAAAGACATTACAGTGGTTGGCTGGGGCAGCTGAAGAATGTGGACTCTTAGGCCAGACTGTGTGGGTTCCAGTCCCAGTTCCACCACCTGCTCTTTAAGGCCACTGAGTCCCTGCTTCTGTGCTTGTTTCTTCCATGTTATTTGGGGTAATATTAGTTCTGATCTCATAGTGTTGGTCTGAAGATAAACGACTCACTTACTTAGAGTACCCAGCCAGGACCTGGTGCTCTGGGCGCTCTCACAGTATTTATCCCTGTCTCTATCGTTGCCACATCCCTATAGCTGGGTAGTGGCATCAGTACTGTGGACAAAGAAAGCATTGTCCCAGGACTTCTGAGATCTGGTTTTGCCACAAGCTTTTAGGTGGGCTTTAGGCAAGATAACCTTTGTTGATCTCTATTTCCTCATCTGTGACAGGAGGGCCATGCAAGAGGACATAGGGCCTCTTAGAATCTCAGGCCCCCAGCTCAGACCCCCTCCAACTTGCGGATAAAAACCAAATCCGCCATTTTCTGCAGCTGCACAGCTGTGTCAGTGGATTCTTCAGAAGTAAATCAAAGGCTGTTTGTTAAACCATTTGCATTGCACTGGATCATGCTTGAGCTATTTTCATTTTAATTCTCTTCCTTGTACTACTCTTTGGCTAGATAGTCAGAATATTGTCTGTACCCGGTAAATTCTGAACCAAAGTATAAAGACCCTTGTGCAGGAACTAAGGAAAGGGGAAAAACCACGACTGTAGAGCTAGGCCCCTAAAGGGTGCTATCCTGCATGCACCTGTACCCCACCAATCTCCTGCACACACACGCACATACAGAGACACACATTGGAGATTCTAATGTTATATTACAGTCCATACTGATAAACTTAAATAGACTTTATAAATGTTTGAATCATTGCTGATTACAATTAAGACATTATTGACAATCCTTTTTAAAGAAAAATCATTTCCTAAAACATACCATATTGGTAGAGAGCCGAGGTATCTTTAACCTTGGTTTTTATTTTCTTCGTGATTTTCTCTGTATCTGTATGCCCGATGTAAAAACCAGAGGAGCTAAACTGTTGACTTAGACATTACGTACGATTCTTGCCATATGGTGGCTGCTCAGATCTGCTGAGGCCCATGTTTTCAGGCGTGTTGGGGAGCGAGGCTGTATGTGTAATGCTTTCAAGTGTGTTGGTGAGCAAGGTCGCATGTGTGATGCTTTTCTGCTCACGCTGCTGTATCCTGTGAGGGGAAACGTGAGCGCCTCTGAGCCCTGGGCTGTGTTGGGGGCGTCTTTTAGGGAGGGGCTTATGTACCCAGAGATAAAAGTTTGCCTCACAGTATTTAACCAAAACAAGAATGATGAGACACACTTGTCCACCAAAGCTGACATTCTAAAAGGCAGCAGTAGCCAGAACAAAACCACCTTTTCAGCAGCAGTGCTCGATAATCATTGGTTTCAGCATGTGCCTTGGTCCACTATTTTAGTATGCTATTTGAGGGTTAGATTCCTAGTAAGTCAAAGCATGGACTCAGAAGCCAGACTTCCTGGGTTCAAGTCTTGGTCCGGCCAATTCCCAGTATGTGACAGGAGACTGTGAAAGCAATATACCCTTTCTATAAATTGATGATGGAGTGTGAGGATGACATGAGTTAGGTTTATAAGACACTTAGCATGTGCCACCGTCGTGTTAGCTGTTCTTAAACTGTAAAGGTGACCCTTACAGCTGTTGGCAAATTAGTGAGTTGGCTGTTTGGAGATTGTTAAAATATTTATGATAAATGATGTGTGCTATCCTGATTGACATTCATGAAAACATTCTGGATTTGGAGTCCTTCTAGATTTTTATTTTTACAGCACTTTATAAACTCTCCCCATCCCTCGTTTGACATTTCTTCCAATGGTGTGCCTTCCTTAGGTTGTTCCCAAGCTTTCAGCTAGGTTTCCTTAGAATCAGCAACTCTCTTTTCTTTGTACATTTACTAATTACATTATTTGATTACAGAGAAGTGCAGCTAGCATAAGCCAGTTTAGGAGGGAGCCCTACAACCCTTTATGAAAACACAGCTCAGCGTCCTAGAACTTAGCCTTGTGGCTGGGTGACTTCGCCTGCATCTTCACAGCTCCTAGATGGGGCAAGTCAGAAAGCTAGGCAAGTAGAGGTCACCTATGGAAAATGGGGTTTTTTAAAAGATGTCCCAAATAAATTATCTAAGCTTATCTTGTTTTTAAAATTAGTAAGGTGCATGTATCCATGTATCTAAATGTATATAATTTATCGTGTATGTTAATGTACGTATGCTTCTCCCCTCTACTCTCTCTTTCATCCTGCCCAAGCTTACTTTCTTTCCTCTGTCCATATCCATTCCTTAGAGTATCTGCAGCACCCAGAGACATCACTGACTTAATTAAAGGTACTTAGAGGTTAGGGAAGAGTAATAACAAAAGAGGAAGTATCTGTAGCATAAAGTTCCCATCTCTATTCTAATGCTTTATTTTCTCTTTCTTTTTTTAAAACTTTTTTTTTCTTTTCATTTTATGTATTTGGTACAGGGTCTCACTGTGCAGCTGAGACTTGTAGTGATCCTGCTTTTTTCAACCTCCCCAGTACTGGAATTACAGGCATACACCACCACTCCGGACCTCAGTCAGTGGCTCAGTATGCCCTAGGGGCAGGAGCCCTAGTCCCTGTATTTGCCAAGGCAGGCATTTAGTCTGCTGAGCTATCTCATCCTCCCCTCCATTTTAAGACCAGAAGCAGAATGTATTTACTGGGGGAAAGAAAGCTTCTGAGAGAGGGACAGAGGGAACTTAAGTGGGTTACCAAGGAATCTGCCCTTTTGGGGGGATTTTTATAGAGCAAAACCAGGAGGTGAGGTGGATCTAAGGTAGAAAACATGGAAACTGTCACATGAGGTGGGGCATAAGTGTGGTCAACCAACAAGGTTAAAAGCACAATTGCTTAGATAAAATGGATTGAATTAGAGTCCGATGGGAAACTGAGTCACATAGTTGGCCTGAAAGTAGAACAGGGACTTTTCCTGTAGGGGGTTGGGTTAGTGACTCTTCCTGGCTTCCTCAAGGTGGTAAAGACCTATTTAGAATATCAGTCTTGGCTAGGGAGGTAGCACGGTGGTCTAAGCACCTGACTGGTAAGTGCAACAACCTGAGTTCAATCCCGGGTACCATATGCCATGTTGGAACCAGAACCTTGGGTGTCTTATGCCAGCCCCAAAACTGAGCATAATGGTGCACACCTATAATCCCAGTGCTGGGGAGGCTGAGACAGGAGGATCACTAAATCTGAACTGCATAATAAGTCCCTGTATCAAGTAAGTAAATTTTTAAATTTTTATTTATTTATTTTTTAACTTTATTTATTAAATGTTATGGCCAGCTCAGCCTACCCTGGGGTTGGGGCTGGTGCAGCATGTGGTGCCTTGGATCAAACTGCGGTTCCTGCCGTTGCTTAAGTTTGCCTAAGCAGGTACTTTAGACCACTGAGCTATTTCTCTGGCCCCCAAATAAATAAAATTTTTTAAAGTATCCCTCCTGGATGCCCATCCCTAGGGAAGCATATGGCTGCATTTGTTCAATCTTTGGCCTTGAGGTCTGGCCTACAGCAGGAGTGTCTGTCTCTCCTGCAATTGCAAGGTATCTTGTCTTCTGTATTGTCTCCTTGAGGGCCCAGCCCTGTCTGCCTGTAATATTTCTGTCTAATTCAGTTCCCTATAACATTCTCCCTTCTGAAGAAGTAACCCGAACCGCTGTGAGGAAGTACATGATGACCTCTCTGGCTTCTTCAGGCTGAAGGGAGTCATAGTTGTTGACCAGCAGTCAGAAATACTCTCCAGAGATTTTATCTCAAGGCCCTCCATGGACACCAAGTGTTTTCACCTTGGATGGGTTTATAGCATTGAGTCACCATCCAGTGATTTTAGTGGACAACCTCCAAATGATACAGGGGGATCAAACTCACAATATGAAAGATAGCGTGGTGGTGGGGGGGTTCTCTAAAACCAAACAATGAATTTTAGGAACAATGGAGGTTAAGAGCAGAATATATTTATGGGGGAAAGAAAGCATCTATTCTAGAACAGGACAGAAGGCGACCCTTGGATTGCCCTCCTTTCCTTTTGAACATAATTATCTGATTACGCACTTAGCAGAGACTTTTATTGTCCCTATTTTACAACTTAGAAAACTGAGGCTGGAAGAGGCCTGCTGGCTAGAAGGGGTTCTGAAAGCAGGGTGAATGTGGATTTAGTGGAGGGTTGGCTGGGTCCCTGTGGTGTCTCTGCCTCCATCCTGGGACAAGCTTCTTAGGAAATCACACCAGGGTGCTGTGCGTGGACCCCTCCAGGAACAGCGCTGACGGTACTTTCCCCCCCTTGAGGCGCTGAGTGCCGCGTCTGGTTCGGGCTTGTTTTAGCCTCCCCTTGTGTGCTGGAATACTGTGCAGCACGCAGTCCAGAGGAGACTTGAGCCCAGTCCACTGCTTTGCGAGAGAGCGACGGGGCAGAGCACTACCAGGCAGGCAGAAGCGCTTGCCCTGACCATGGCTAAGCAGTGTGCAAACCCCTCCTGAACAGCCTGGCTCTGTAAGACAGGCTTCATGGTGATGTGACTTTGTTTCTGTCTTTCGTCCTTGACTCTGGGGCAAGGGCTGTGGCTCTCTGACCCTCACCTCAGTGACTCAGCCACTTTGTCCAACCACAACAAAGTGCAGGACTGTTGCTGGGGTGGAGACACCTGTCCTGGTGAGTCATGCCTGCTATGCTGCCGATGAGACTTAAGTCTGCAATGCTGATAGCTCTTGGATGCCACCATGGAAAATAGCCCGCAGTTTACTTTTACCCTCGTGGTCCAGTTTCTCAGGTTCCTTTTACTAGGCCTCTTCATGACAAACTTCTATAGTTGATTACAAATTAAATGTGCTCCACCAAATTGGGCCTTAAAGCCTTAGGTTTTTTTTTTAATCTGAACTCTGTCATTTAATTTAAACCTAACCAGAAGATACTGCCTGTCAAAATTTTTAAGAGCTGCATTTCTATACACCAAAAGTTTTTTTGAGGAAAGAATTTGCTTACTCCTCAGCCAGGTTTGACATTCTTCATCCCTTGAGCTATGTGTACAGAACCTGCCTGGTCCTGCACTGTCCAGGTGCTCAGATTTTTGAGCGAGGCCCTTGCCAAGTCCAGGCTCATCAGATCATGGTGGCTGTCAGCCCTGATTAGACGCGGAAAAGCGTCTAGCAGTGGAGCAGGCCTGGAATCCCAAGTGGCGATTTGGAGCCCACTTTATTAGTTTCTGCTCTAACTCCAAAGAGAAAAAAGATGGGGAGAAAAGAAAAGTAGGAAGCTTTGTTGATAGGATTATTGATTATGTTTATAACAGCCAACTTTCCACTATTTAATGAAATACCTGTGGTAATCAACTTATGAAGAGAAAGTGAGGTCTGGTTTCTTTGGGGTCCCTAGGCCATGACTTGGCCCTGTTGCTTTGGGCAGTAGTTGATGCTGGGAGTGCGTGGCAGAGCACAGACACCTCAGGACCACGAAGCAGAAAGAGAATGAGGAGCAGGAGCCTGGCCCGTCCATTCCTCCACCCTGGAAACTAAGCCGTCAGAACAGGAGCCTTCCAGGCAGCATTAGCAACCCAGACTACAGTGTTCACGGCCTAGGTACTCGCCCTCATCGCGCAGCTCTCGGGGCAGGTGCTGTGCATCGTCACTGTGCTCCGTGTTTTAGCCTGCTGTGGTGTGCGTCAGCCATCAGTGCAGGGCGTGCACAGCGTGGGGACTCTGCCCTCACATTTCAGCCTTTCGCGGTCTAGCACACAGCACACACAGTGCTCTACCCTGTGTCTCTTCAGTTATCATGTACTCGGCATATGAATGATAGGAGGGGTGTGTGTGTGTGTGTGTGTGTGTGCGCGTTTGAGTGATCATCCCCGCTCTCCCCTTTGCCCTCCTCTCCCATCTGCCTGCTCTCTCTCCATTGGTGCTTTGCCTGCATGACCTTGCTATCGAGAGAATTGCTGTGGTAACCCGGCTCTTGTGCCCAGTGAGACAGGTTGTGTGGAGACACATTAGGTTTTTGAAGGTCTGTGTCGTATGTGACTCAGGCTAGGATGACTCAGGTCACCTGTGGTTCTGCATGTAGAATTTCCACACAGTAATTCCTTTGTTGTTCTGCCGTTGTGTTGTGGTTTTCTTTGGGCATGTTTTAAGACTTGGCCTCATGACTATAGAAGTTATCTCTGATCACACACCCCAGAGGAAACAGACCTCATGGGCAGGCGGGTAACAGTGAGGTCAGGCTTGCCCTGTGGACTCACCTCACCACACCACGCATGAGAGCTGATGTCTGGAGAGTGACCACCTCCTCCCTGGCACCAGTCCTGCTGAGAAGCCTCATGGCCTTCGGGTTTGATGGCCTTGTGGCTTTGCTGTTTGCCTGGACTAGGAGAGCATATGCATAGAGCCTCCTGCCTCCCACGGCTTCTGAATTTTTTTCACGTGGGCTTTCCCTTAAACAGCTCTTCTTTGAGCTTGAGTGTAAACTGTAGTTGAGAAACATTCAGGGTGGGAGTAGTCATCTTTTATGGGATCCACCCTTGCACTGTTTGAATTTCCTGACCCCTGACACCCAGCATAAATTGCTGCTATACTGCAGTGTGTCATAATACAATTACAAAACAATAAAGCTAAATCTAAATCCTCTTTTAACAAAACAGTCAGTGGGCAAGTCATTATTTTCCTGTGGTAGGCAAGAGGAGTGTTATGTTTGAAATGTAGAAGTGAAGAAGACAGCATTTTAAAAAGCCTGTTGTTTGCTAAGAGCATCTTTAAGAAGCCATGTGGAGGTTTTAGTGTTTCCTATCAACTGTCACACAGTGCAGTGTGTCTGTTACCTGTGCAGTGGACAACAGGCTGTACAGAGGACAGAAGTTGTATTATGGGTCTGCAGGCGGTTTTCTGCTTTATTGGAAAGTCTGGGCTCTTTGCAACTATTCCTACTGTACTGATGGTGGCCAGAAAGTTACTGAAAAGCAAGAATTGGTGAAGTACAGCAATACACTAAAACTCCTCAGAATGGAAAAATAACAGGGAATCAGAAGGACATGTCCTGTTGACAACTTTGTTTAAATTCGTTACACTGGCTTTCTTACCAGCTCACCCCTCATAACTTTCTATCTTAGTGTCACAAAAGAATGAAGACTATTTTTCTTGTCCTGTATAACGTGCATTAGCACAGCACAGCCCAAATAGTGGTGTTCTTTGTTCTTCTTGCCGTCTCCCAGCATGCGCACATGCGTGCACGGGCTTGGCATGCACGCACACACACACCCAGCACCCTCGCTGAGCAAGCCCCCATGCCTCAGACTGGCATGTGAGTCATCATTGTTACATTTGGTCAATAGCTCTCTATTAGTGGCACCTTCAGGGAGTCAGAAAAATAATAAATGGTTCCCTTTAGAAACCTTCTTATAAACCGGGCGTGGTGGCACATGCCCATAATCCCAGCACTTGGGAGGCTGAGGCAGGAGGATCGGTGCGAGTTCAAGACCAGCCTGGGCTACAAAAAGTACGCTTAAGGCTAGCCTGAACTGCATATCAAGACCCTGTGTCAAAAAGACAAAAAAGAAGAAGGAGAGGGAGAGGGAGAGAAAGGAGGGGGAGGGGGAGGGGAGGGGGAGGGGAAGGCGGAGAGGAAGAAGGAGAGGGAGCCTTCCTATGAACTTTTCTTTTCCTCTTTGACATTGGGTTGTTACAAAACTATCTGAAAAAAAGATAATACAGTGATTATTTCCTTCATCGGCCCAAACTTAATGACAGTTGATTAAAGATTTAAAGGATGCTATTGATAATAGAGAATAGCTGAAATGTAGACTTATTCTGGTCAGACACTGTGGAAGGTGCTTTTCCTATATTGTGTTATTAAGTCATCTCAGCCATGTGGGAAGGCAGCGACTCGCATTCCTGTTGTACTTGTGAGGGAGTTGAGAACATGCCCATGTGCACTTAGCTGGTGAGGGGGCGATGTGCAAATTTGAAACTAGAACTGTGAAAGATAAAAAAAATTAAAATTAAAAGAAGATACTGCTGAATACCTATATTATTTTGGGTGTGGAAATGTATTTGGGAGCATAACGTTTACCATGAAGGAAAAGAGAAAGATTTGGATCTGAGAGATCTGAAGACTTTTTATATGACAGAGAAAAACTCAAGTCTGAAAGGTAAATGATAGACTGGAGGAAAATATTTGCAGCATATGCTATAGGCACCCCAGGGGGTATCTTTAAGATGCAGTTAGCTGTATTATGTCTAGGTGTTTGATATTCAGAAAGATAGTGATGTTAAGCTCAAGTGCCTACGTTATAGGGAATAATATCATGAAGCTTCTCTTCTAGAGAGTTAACAACCTAAGTTTGCAGACCAAAAAATTAGAGAAAAATAAGGGCTATGAGGATAGCCAATATTTTGGCCCTAGCCCCTCAAAGTCATTGAGAACTCAAGACGTAAGAGAACCTATACTGTAACATCCTATAAGTCAGTGGTGTCTCAAATTTTCTGTACAAGGAGATTATGGGCTATAGAGGAATGTGATCGACAATGTATAGTGTGCCTAAGGAGAGTCACTTAGAGAGAAAACATTCTCTCAGGCTTTCACAGAGAGCAAATTGGTCAAGCAATGGCCGTGACTCATCCGGATGGCTGACACTGTCAAAAGATCTACAAACAGCTCTTCATGGTTTCAGGGTAAATCCTGAAGGGTCTTGACTGGCCTTGTCAGATACAAAAGTTACATGTTTTGTTATAGAGATTTTGCTTTACCTTGATCTTAACCATTCAGCAGAAAAGTCTAACCACAAGGTATAAAAGGTAAAGCCATATCAATATGCTGAAGTATAAAAGGCTCAAGTCAACAGCCTCTGATATTGCCAGTTGTGCTGACAGCTACTTTCTTTTAGTTCAATGAGAAGATTCATATTAATAGTGTTCAGTAAAGATATCATGTTTGCATCTTGTACTCTGAACAAATACTACAAAGACAACAATATGCAATATATTAGTTATTGTAACTGTCCTACTAACTTGTTGTGAAATTGTCTCATGGCTCTTTTTCTCATTAAAATAAAAAAATAAATTTGGAAACTCATGGGGAAAAAAGATGTAATTAGCATTTTAAAACTAGTAAGGGAATAAACAGTGGTTATACTGATTTATAAAATGAACACAGCCCACTTGCTACAGGTTGAATACAAATAAAGAAAAATCAGTAAAAGGCACTTTTTTCCTATTGACTTAGTCAAAATTAGGAAGGGTGATGATAAACAGTATTGTGAAGACTTCTGGAGAAAAGGAGACATGGATTTGGGGAGTCTGGTTCCCAAAGTGAATAGGAAAATAACAGAGATAAAGATATCAGGATAAATATTTCAGAAAAATAAGGAGAAATTAAATATCTTTATAGTGAAAGTCCTTCATACAATGAAAGCTGAACAACTATTAAAATTGCTAATGTTGGTGTATATTTGTAGAGAAGGGAAAATGTTCATAATTTCTTGTCCTCCAAGAAAATAAATTTCCTTTGAGAAAATATGTGAAGGCATAGTAAGAAAATGGATTTGATTCTCCCTGGAATCCACTCTTGTAAATATATGTGAACTTCATGATAGTTCTTTATATTTTATAAAGTTTTATAAAATGTGTCTCAGGATAGTTTAAGGAGGGAGGAAATAAAAAAAAATCTTTTTAGAAACAGTGTAGGGGCTGGTGAGATGGCTCAGTGGACTAACGTGCCTTCTTGGGCAAGCTCAGGGACTGCGGTTCAATCTCCAGCACCAACCCCAGGGTGGGCTGAAGCGGCCACCAAGACCAGACGTGTGATGCATGCCTGGAATCTCTGCGCTGGGGAAGCTGAAAGCAGGAGGATCACCATGAGTCCAAACTGTGTAATGAGACCCTACAACAACCAAATGCATTAAAAATAGAAAAAGAAACACAGTATAATACTTTTCTCCTGCTGGGCATGGTGGTGCACGCCTGTAATCCCAGCACTCGGGAGGCTGAGCCAGGAGGATTGGTGCAAGTTCAAGACCAACTTGGGCTACAAAAGTGAGCTCAAGGCCAGCCTGAACTACATAGCGAGACCCTGTCTCAAAAAGAAAAAAAAAACAAAAAACTTTTCTCCTACCTCAGTTTCTTAGAGTGCTGGGATTACAGGCATGTTTATCACATCTGGTTTATTAATCATAAGTTATACCTGGACTACTTGGTACTGTGAAGCTTTGGTGGTATAAAATAACATGTATTACAAACAGGACAGTGGATAAAAACTTTCTTCCTTAATACAGGTGAAATTGGTTACTTCATGACCTACCTAGTATTTAGAGTAATTTGGACATAGTCTAAATTGAAAATTTCCTCTTAATATTTGTGTGCTAGAGAATTCTTTAACCATTTGAATTGTTTTTCATGCAGTTTTAGAATATATATCCTGGTTTGTTTGACATACCTACCAAAGAAAGAGGCGTGCTGTAATTTGCTTTTGAAAGTACATAGGAAAAAAACCCTCTTAATTCCAGCTGACTTGGTATCAGGAGCAGAAATCAGAAATACTACATGTTACAACCTGAGAGAGTAGCAGACACAAGTTCTCGATCTGCGAACGACTTCAAGCTGGTCGGAGCTGTGGCAAGAGCCTCTGCCCACAGTGCTTCTGTGCACGTGAGCCGCTGCGGCAGCACAGGCTCTTCCCTTGGTCTGCTTTGTGCTGTTATGAAATCATTCCTGAGCCAGGCGTGGCAGCGCACGCCTGTAATCCCAGCACTTGGGAGGCTGACGCGGGAGGATCGCTGCAAGTCCAAGAGCCGCTGGGCTATAAAGTGAGCTTGCGGCCAGCTGGAACTGCATAGTGAGACCCTGTTCAAAAGGACATTTGTAATGTGCTGATGCCACTATCACAGAAGACGGTTGTTTGCGAAAGTGAGTGGGTCCTTCTGCCGTGGTAGCAGGCAGCGAAGAGACCCTCTCAAGGTGCGGTCCCTTCCTCCTGGACTTGCCGCCTCCAGAACTGTGACCTGAGGAGCTGACATGGCTCTGTTCGTTCTTTCTTTCTTTTTCTTTCTTTCTTTCTTTCTTTCTTTCTTTCTTTCTTTCTTTCTTTCTTTCTTTCTTTCTTTCTTTCTTATGGCTCAGCCTGCCCTGGGGGTGGGACTGGCACAGCATGTGGTGCCGGGGACCGAACCGTGGTCCCTGAGGTTGCCCAAGCCTTCCCAAGCAGGCGCTTTAGACCACTGAACCATCTTGCTAGCCCCTCTGTTCTTTATAAGTGATCTAGTCTCAGGAACTTTTTCCTTCCTTCCTTCCTTCCTTCCTTCCTTCCTTCCTTCCTTCCCTCCCTCCCTCCCTCCCTCCCTCTCTCTCTCTCTCTCTCTTTCTCTCTTTCTTTCTGTGTTCCTTTTCCTTTTTTTCACTATGCAGCTCAGGGTAGCCTTGATCTCACTTTGCGGCCCAGATTGGCCAGCAAGCCTGCTGGCTTAGCTTCTTCAGTGTTGGAATTGCGGGTGTGCGCCCCCACACCCAGCCCCACTTCTCAGCACAATTGCATTTGGGATTAAATTACTAACACACGAACTTGGCTGGAAGCTTCAAATCGTTGCACTTTTGTTTTTTTTCAAGTTACAGAGTAGCAGTTGAAGTCCTAGATCGTGATAGGATGCTTGACTTCGCCTTAGCCCACACCTTCCAGGAGACTGGTTAGCCACTGTGAACGATCAAACAGAGTTGCTGCGTGCAGCCACTTGTGCCAAGAAAGCATTGTGCTCAGAATTCATTTGAGTGGCACTTGGGTCTGGCTGAGGACCACACGTAATTCTAAGAAGCCAGACACAGGCTGAACGTAACCTGTGTCATCTGTCGTAGACACAGCACGTAGCTCCAGACTTAAGAACTGTCTTTTGGGCCAGCCAGATAGCTCAGCAGACTAAAGTGCCTGCTTAGGCAGGTGCAGGACCTAGTTTCAATCCCTGGCCTGTCATGCCAGCCCTGCCCTTGAGGCACCCTGAGAGGGTGATTGAAACTGGGCGTGGTGGCACACTCCTATAATCCCAGCACTGGAAAGACCAAGACAGGAGGATCACTACAAGTCTGAGCTGTGTAGTGAGACCTTGTACCAGATAGATAAAAAATAAATGATTTTATATATATATGTATATATATATATACATATATATATAAATTTACATATATATAAATAAATATATATGTAAAATAAAGTAGTGGGTAACGTGATAATACCATATTTTCAAGTACTGGTATATGTGTATGCACAGATCTTTAGACAATCTTAACAATAAAGCATGTTTTTGAAAGGCTCTTAAGCCAGATGTGGTGGTGCACACCTGTGATCCCAGCACTTGGGAGGCTGAGGCAGGAGGATCAATGTGAGTTCGAGACCAGCCTGGGCTACAAAAGTGAGCTCAAAGCCAGTCTGAACTGCATGGCAAGACCCTGTCTCAAAAATAAAAAATAAAAAAAATAAAATCCTGTTAAGATTACACATTTTCTTTTTTCTTTTTTTTGGTGGAACCGGGATTGAACTCAAGTCCTTGCACTTGCCAGGAAAGCACTTATTCTACTAAGCTACCTCCCCAGCCCCATACACACATTTTCAAATCCACATATTCTATCAGTTTGTTTTGAATATCTTCAATATTAGGCTCTGTGCTAGGTAGTAAAAGAGATATACAGTAATAGAAATTTGGCAAAATTTTTGCAGTCTTTTTTTTTTTGTAATTCTTTTGTTTGTTTTTTTAATTTTTTAAAGAAAATAAAAGGAAGGGCTGGGGAGATACCTCAGTAGAATAAGCG
>PVKN010019944.1:0-16144 GCA_004027915.1 Capromys pilorides | reverse complement strand
AAAACCGAAGGAAGTAAAAGACCTGTATAATGAAATTACATCACTCTGCTAATGGCACTTGAGGAAGATGTGAGAAGATGGAAAGAAGTCCCCTGGTTTTGGATAGAGAGAATCTATATAATCAAAATGGCTCTACTTCCAAAACCAATATACAGATTTAATGCAATCCCAGTCAAAATACCAATATCATTTCTTACAAAATTTCTTACTTATCATTTCTAGAGACACCAATCTTAGAATTCACATGGAACAAGAAGAGACCCAGAATATCAAAAGCCATCCTGGGTAACAAAAATAAAGAAGGAAGAATCAAAATCTCAGATTTAAAGCTATACTACAAATCTCTGATTAAAGCAGCATGGTACTGGCACAAACACAGGCACATGGATCAACTGAACAGAACAGAGGGAACAGAAATAACCTCAGGCGCCAGTACCTACTGCGCTTTCAAAAAGCTCCAAAGACAGACACTTGAAGGAAGATAGCTTCTTTAATAAATTTTCCTGGGAAAACTGGATAGCCACATGTAGAAGATTGAGTCTAGACCCATCCATCTCTCTATGTACTAAACTAAAATCAAAATGGACCAAGGATCTGAATCTTAAAGCAAAAAACTTAATAAAATAGAAGTCTTGAAGACACTTGGTAAAGACTTTCTGAGCAGAAACCCAGTGGCACAAAAATAACATTTAAAGTCAGCAAATGGGATTATATCAAATCAAAGAGCTTCTGTACAATGAAGGAAATCAACAGAATGAAGAGACAACCTACTGAACAGGAAAAACTTTTTTGCCAGCTATTTACTGAACAGAGGGCTCACATCTAGAATGTATAAGTAACTAAAGTGGGCAACTGAAATGAACAGAAATCTCTCAGACTGGCCAATAAACACATAAAAAAATGTTTGACATTGGTGGCCATTAGACAAACACAAATTAAGACTACACTGAGAAACCATTAGTCTTAACTGCTTTTCTTGTTGCTGAGGTGTCAAAATACCTGACACCTAAAGTTCAAGGAGAAAAAGGTTTATTGCAGCCCAAAGTGTATAGAAGCTTCAGTCCAAAGTCAGCTGGCTCCAAGGCGTGGTGGCATCGCAGAAGTCATCACAAAGGAGAAACAGGTCAAGAAGGCAGAGGGCAACCAAGGAATGAAGCAGCAGCAGAAGCAGCAGAAAGCCTGCCTTCTTGCTCTCCCTTTATATCTTTCCAGGTGACATGCTTTTTGGGTGGCAACACTCACACCTAGGGTGGATCTTCCCATTATCTCCACCCAGAACCATGATAAGCCAATCTGTAAGCTAATTTCATAACCATGCCCCTTAATCCTGCACCCCACAATTTGTCCCGGCATCACACACCCTACATCCAGCTGTCTCTTAGTATTTCTATGTATGAATGCATGGGGCTTCAGGAGGCACATCTAAACACAAGCCATAAGACCATTTTACCCCAAAAAGAATGGCTATCATCAAGAAATAGAATAACAACTAGTGCTGGAGAGGATATGGGAGAAAAGAACTCTTCTACATTGCTGGTAGAATGGAAACTAGTACAACCACTGTGGAAATCAATGACGAGATTCCTCAAAAAAACTAAAAATGGGGGCCAGCAAGAGAATTTAGCAGACTAAAGTGCCTGTGTAGGAAACCTTAGGCAAGTGCAGAGACTGCGGTTCGGTCCTCGGCACCACATGCCATGCCAGTCCCACTGCTAGGGCAGGCTGAGCTGGCATAGATTCTGGGTATAGTGGCGCATGCCTGTAATTCCAGTGCTGGGAAGGCTGAAGGTAGGAGGATCACCACATGTCCAAGCTGTGAAGTGAGACCCTGCAACAAGCAAGTACATTAAAGAAAAAAAAAATTAAACTAAAAATAGAAATTCCACTTGACCTACTATCTCCTTTCTAGGTATCTTTCCAAAGGAGTTGGTTATCATATTACAGGCATACATGCATACCTATGTTTAAAGTTACACAACTTATAACAGCTAGATGTTGGAAACAGTACATAGCTCTACCAACAGGTGAACTGATAAAGAAAATGTGGTATTTGACAGAATGGAATATCACTGTGCAATAAAGATAGACTAGAGGCATTTATAGGCAAATGGATACAACTAGGAACATAATGTTGAATGAAATCAGATATAAGCTTAAATACCACATGGTTTCTTTTATCTGAAAAATAACGTAGAGAGGGTGAGAAAGTTAGAGACAGAGACAGACACACAGGCAGATAGAGACAGAAAAATAGAAGATAGATTAAAAAGGAAATAGGGAGAAATTCAATTACTTCACTGATGTATCTATTCTATTGTTTCAAAAATACAATGTTTCATTTACACTACTTTTTCTGTTTTCATTAAAGAAAGTTTAGTCTTTTAAAAAAAGAAAAAGAAGGTGGCCAGATAACTCAGTGGATTAAAGCACCTGTTTAGACAGAAGCAAGAACCGGGATTGGATTCCTGGCCTGCCACGCTGGCCCTGCCCCCAGGGTACACTGAGATGGTGATTGAGAGTGGGTGTGGTGGCCTACGCCTGTAATCCCAGCACTTGGGAGACCCAGAAGCAGGAGGTTACTAGAAGTCTCATTTGTGTAGTGAGGCCCCTTAAACCCTGTATTAAATTAACAAAGAAAGAAAGAAAGAGAGTAAGCATATACTTCACCTTTCCTTGAAGTTTTCCCTCTTATTTTTAAAAACACAGCTTAGAAAATAGAGAAATACGGCACATAATTAGATATCTAAGTATTCACTCTTACTACCAAAAATTCAACCAAAGTTAACAGTTTTGGATATTTTGCCTCACATTTTATTTATTTATTTATTTATTTATTTATTTATTTATTTATTTATTTATTTATTGTCTTTTTGAGACAGGATCTTGCTATGCAGTTCAGCTGGCCTTGCGCTCACTTTTGTAGCCCAGGCTGATCTTGAACTTGCACTGATTTTCCTGCCTCAGCCTCCCAAGTGCTGAAATTACAGGCATTAGCCACCATGTCTAGCTCCTATTTGTTTTAAAATAAGCTATCAAGTGCATTTATTTAGAATTCCCTTCTCCCACACAATTCCAATTTAACTGACTCCTGAAGATAAACACTATTCTGAAGTTACCATTTCTCCCTTGCTTTTGTTTTTTCATTCTTCAGAATAATAGTCCTATAAGTTAGCATATGATATAACTAATTGCATTTAGTAAGAGCTGACTTTAATAATATTTCAGGAATAAATATGTTACATTCCTTAATAAAGACTAAAATACTTGTGCTCTTGCTTCCTAATGGATGAAAGCTTCTGGGAGACGTGCTCTCCATCTAGTGGTAAGAGCAGGATAACTGAAGGCGCGCTTCTGTCTAATGTAGAGGAATGGACTTAGAGTCTTGGTAAGAGACAGGAAGAACAAAACACGGACTCTGACACTCAGGAAGCCGTAGTCAATAGCGTGTTTAACACATGCTTGGCAGTCGTAGAAGGGGTACGCACGGCGGTCAGATGTGACTGATTATGTAATGGTGGGTGGGTGGCCCGCTGGCTAAACTTACCTTTTTGACTTCAAATGCATTCTCCAAGTTGAATTACCTTCATATTAAAACTACAGCTGGGGAGAGAGACAGCTCAGCGGTCTACTTGCCTGCTTGGAAAATCCAAGGACCAGAGTTCTGTCTGCAGCACTGTATGCCTTGCTGTTCCCAAAACTGGGCATGGGGGCGCAAGCCTGTAATTTCAGTGCTGGGAAGGCTGAGACTGGAGGATAACTGAGTCAAAGCTACATAACATGACCCTGTACTAAATAAGAAAGATTTAAGAAAATACATAAAACTACAGATTTCTGCTACTATTTATTTGTTTGTTTGTTAATTTATTTATGATCTTTTTGAGACAAGGTCTATGCAGTTCAGACAGGCCACAAGCTCACTTTGTAGACCAGGCTGACTTTACTTGCAGCGATCCTCCTGACTCAGCCTCCAGAGTGCTGAAGTTACAGACCTGCACCACCAGGCCCGGCTAAAGAAGCGATTGTTTTTGTTTTGTTTTGGTACCATCCAACTCAGGTCCTTGCACTTGCCAGGCAGGTGCTTGTGCCACCCCAATATCCCCCTGGCCTGAGCTCTCTCCCCAGCTACTTTTTCATTTCGTTCTTCTAATGAAACAGAAGGCAAATTGTGTGGGATTATAAGGCTGAATGAGCAGTTCTTTAAATAAATTTAGGTTACTGATTGGTTTGTCTCACAAAACTTTTAAGTGCAGAAATTTTTTGCCTTTAGTGGACCTTGGAAACTAAAGAACCAAAGAAGTTATGTGTAGGTTGTGCACAGAGCAAGGAAAGGTTAAGAGAGGGAAGCACAGCATTGAGAAAGCCGCTAGCGGCTATGATATTAAAAATGTTAACATTCAAATCAGCTAGATATCAGCTGATCAGATCAGACCATGAGTATAGCAACAAAATTAGCTATAACTGTGCCTACCCTGTTTGTTATGACAAAAGAGGTCTCTATCCTAGAGAAAGGAAAGGTACCCAAGGAAATTGAGAATTAATAAATGGTTGACAAAATATTACTTTAACATGACCCAAATCTTGTCTTCAGCTTTTAAACTCCTGCCTTCATTGTCTAATTTCTTGATGGGACTGAAATCTAATTCAGATTTTGGATACTTATTTCACTGGTACCCCCATTCTACTTTGAAGATAGAGAGAAAAGTGGGGTACTTGGAGCCGGTGTCCCAGAAGCTATAAACCCATTGGGAAAAAAAAAAAATTTCTTTAGGTGGAAGAGTGGACAGAATTAGCTAGGGCAGGGTTTGGGTAGTAAATGTGTCAGGGGTGAGGCAGAGAACACAGGAAGTGGGGGCCAGGGAGGTAACCGGGGAAGACTAGGTGGAGGGGGAATTGAAGGCCTGCTATGCAGTTTATGCTTTCTTCTAAAGGCAGTGGGAGGAGTTTAGGCAGCAGAGGAGGGGCATGTGACAAAAGATGATTTGTGTTTCAAAATATAACCCTTATTGGAATAATGAATTGTAGGACATTATGGCAAGAGCCAGGGAAGCCAGGAAGGTTAAGGAAATGGTAGTAGACTGGATAGGAATAGTGATGAAGATGGAGACGAGAAATTTATTTTGAACAGAGTGACTAGAGAGTCCTTTGACATTATCTAGTCTAATTTCCTGATGTTACAGATGAGGAAATTGTAGTTGGGAAGAGTGATGTTCAATCTGCATCTGTGGATGGCAGAACCCATCTGGTGTGGGCTCTTTATTTCCAGCCTACAAGATTTCCCATTGGGCCAAATTACTTTCTATGTCACGTTCTGTGTCTTTTGCCAGATGACACATATCTTGAGAGGACAGAAGGAGCCTGACACTTTCATCAGGTCTCATGATTGAGGAAGTAGGGGGAGACACAGTCCTGCAGGCCGGGGTCACTTTACTCCTGGCACACGGAGAAAGTTCCTTGACAATTGTTAAATTAAAATGAAGTTGAAGTATATGCAAGGGTCCCAATCCATGGAAAGAAAAATTCCACAGAGATTAGATTCCAAGAGGAAGTCCAAAAATTTTCCAGAATTAAGAGAAATGAAACTTGCTAGAGGAAATTGTTTATGGGGGACAGATAACAGCCCTTGTGGTACCATCCCGCTGGATCCTACATCGAGAAAGCGTGTGTGTACTCGCTCTCCTCTTTGAACTCCAGACTCAGGGAGGAACTTCACACACGTTACCCTTTAAGATTGGCAATGAGACTACCATGGAAAAAGCGAATGGAAGACCAGTAGCCCTGAGGGACTTCCTGCTCCGCTTCTCACTCCAAAATGCTAAAAAGGTATTCACTAACTGAGCCTTCATGGTGGGAGCCACTTTTATTTAGAGGAATAGGCAGGCTGCATCCCTAACCTCACATTGTTTAGTCCTCAGCCTCGGGTTAAGATGAAGGGAAATGAAGAGAGTGAATTTATGTGCTGTTTGATCTAATTTGCTCAGGTAAGAGAACAGAAAAAGATTGAGTACATAATTGGATATAAATATAAGTTACAGTCAGATATAATGTCATAACCAGGAATGAAGAAGGTTCATTTAACTCGACCAATCCTGTGTTATTTCATTCAGGTTGACAGAGAACAGCTGGCGGAACCTGCAGCCTCAGTTCAGGTAAGGGAATCCTTCCCATCTGGAATAGTTGGCAGAACCCGACACAGCCATCTGGAAAGCCTCTACTAAAACAAAGATGCCATTTTGGTTTCAGGAACAGCGCCAAACACCTGTGTCTGTCATTAATCATGAAGCTATTGAAAGGTAGCGTGGAATAGATTGAGTATTAATGATGAATGAATTGAAGATCACTGCCAGCCAGCGTCCTGAGCCATCCTTCTATCTAGGTGTGTGCCGCGTATGGTAGGGCTCTCTCTCTTCAGGTCTGTTGTGCTTCTGACACTCTCAGCCACTAGTCTGTGGGTGGCCTCCCTCTGCGGCACATGGCACTTCCCTACTGAAAGGAGGGTTTCTGGTGCTCTCTAGCTGTATTTGCCCATCTATGTTCACTGGTCCAAATTATTTCTTTACTCACTATCCATGCCCTAAAGCTTCCTTAGAGTACAGGTTCCATGACTGGAGGAAAACTACTTGATTGAATGCATTCAATTTATAGGTTGGGCTGGGGAGATAGCTCAGTGGAATAAGCGCTTGTTTGGCAAGTGAAAGGTCCTGCGTTCAATCCACAGTACCACCACAATAAACAAACAAACAAATAAATAAATAAATAAAAATTATAAGTTGGATGACTTATGTGTTGATTTGTCTCTTCTTCAAACAGATCTGCATGGTGGAATGCCACAGAAGGAAGGGCCACCCCTGTCTCAGTTACTCTTCTCTCATTGCTAGGATAAATACCCGATGCCCAAAATGAAGGAAGGAAAGATTTATTTAACTCACAGTTATTGGAGGTTTCAGTCCATATTCGGCTGCCCAAGGCTGAGTGGAACAGAGCAGAGAACATCCAGTTCATGGCAGTAGGACAGCAACAAATGGTGACAGAGGCAACTGACCAACTGGGCAACAGAGCAACAGAGAGTGTCTGTCTCTCTGTCTCTCTTATAATACATTCAAGTTATCACCCTAGGCTGGGAAAGGTACACACACCCATAATCCCAGCAGTACTAAAATCCATAATCCCAGCAGTACTAAGACACATAATCCCAGGGAATCATGAGTTAGTCTCAAATTCTAGAGGTCCCGACCCATGACTGCATGAGGTTTTGGGGGGACAATTAGACACAAACCATAACAACCCCCAATTCTGTGAGCATATCATGTACTTTTCCCACTAACCCTTATCACAGCATGTAATTATGACAAACGGTTTCAACTAGATGGCAAACTCTATGAGATTTAGGCCCAGGCCCGGCCAGTTTCTCAGCCTACCACACGCTTACTGGCTCAAAGGAAGAGATCAGCAAATGCTTCTTGCATGAAGGAGCAAATGAGTGAGTGACAAATGAACTGAATTTCCAAAAACAACACGGTCAACTCTTTTTCATTTTAGCTCTAAAATATAGAGGTAGAGGAAGTGGTAAAATAGCCTCAGGGAAATTCAAAGAGTCTTGTAGGGAGTTGAAACATTACTGAGGTTTTGTTTCAGAGGATACCACTGTGTGCAAATGTCTTTAAGTTAAAAAGGAGGGACTTCGCTGGGGATTCCAGGTAGGATTCCAGGAAGCAGACCCCAGCTACTTTGTATGCTTTGCTTATAGTACATCCCTCTTCTGAGGTAAGAAACCAAATCAGTACCAGCATTTGTTACATTTTTCCTTTTGCTCTAATGGGTTAAACAACTTAGAAACGGATGCCCCGGAGCCCAAACCTGGTTTTTGTTTGTTTGTTTTTGTTTTTTGCTTTGTTTTTTTTTTTCTCCCTTGGTGAAGAAACTCAGGATTGGGATGCTGTAAACAAAACTTGCCAGTGTTGCAGAAGACTCAGCCTGAGCTGAAGAGGTGGCTTTGTTTTTCTTGGTGTCTAAAAACGAACTATAGTAACTAAATATGCTGTATGCATAGTAGGCACTTAAAATGTGCAATTATTCTTTCTTCCTCCTATCTTGGTTGATTAAAATGCTTCTCCACCATCGCTCTGCATCAAGGATAGCTAAAAAGGGAAATTTAAAATGTTTGCAATTAATTAACTGAAAAAGAAATCAGCAAATTAAAGTTAGAAATGTACATATGGAAATATGTGACAAACAGCTAAGAAATTCTAAATGGCAGTAGCCTGTGAGTCCTTTGAATGGAAGACTCCTTTAAGACAATGATTTATCTTTAATGCATAGCTTAGGTTTTAATGCATAGTTTAATGTATTTCCACTTTTGCTATGGAAGTTGCCTCTGGAGGAATGTGTGCAAATGTAGAACGGATTGCCAGTTGCATGAATAGGTAGGGGTGGGCAAAGCCCAGATATGTGGATACTTGTCAGTCTCTAGATTTGGTCCTGAAGGGAACAAGATAGAATGCAAATGAGTGACATGGCTGGAGCTCTGGAGAGACCCCAAGACCCAGAATCTCCCACCTCCACTGTATCACTGGGGGTGAGCATCATGTCTGTTATCTCAGTGTTGCAATTAACAACCTGTCCTTTCATGTCACTGTCATTCTGGGTTAGCTGATAAACCAGATAGTCACAGAATCCCACAGCATACCATGTCCCTGATACAACGTGAGAAGTGCACAGAACATTACAGGATCCCTGGAGGAGAGGGAAGAACGATGTGTAGAAAACGAGTTGACACAAAATGAAGTTGAGCAGCCATAGTACGGTCAAGATCAGTGCCCCAAGTGGCCTCTGACTTGGACCCTGCTACCCTAGGGTAGGATGGGGGTCTCCGTGGTACTGAGGCTGTGGCTTCCCTAGTCCCTGATTTTTGTTGCTACTGTTCTGATGCCTTTGCTGCTACTGACTGATGGACAACCCATGCTTGACCAGCCTCTGTGTGTCTCTTTTGGCCAAACCTACTCTTGAGGCTTAAGCCCTGGAAGCAAACAAGATGGGAAGAGTAAGGACTAGCTCTTCTTAGCTTCTAGGAAAGTGAGCTCTGCCTCTTACTAATTTCACAAATACAAGACAGGAATTCAAATGTTCTTCAAACTAAAAAATATCTGCTGTATGGAAAGTATTTAATTTCAGAATGTCAAGGGACTCTATAGTCTTTAGAAGTAATATCTCTAAAAGTATATTAAAGTTAAAGTTAACTATTTTAAAATAAATCTTTACAGCATGCTTCTCTCAGACTTATAAAAGGAAAAACTCATTTTTAATTGGTTATGAGTTTGTTTCTAATGCCAAAAGAAGAAAAGGAAAGCCAGAAGGAAGGATTTTAAATAAGATTCTTGGGAGCAGGGATGTTCACCATTTCAGATGGGGAACAGGGCATATTTACAAATCTTGCACCATCATCTGCCCGAAATCCAAGGGCACCACAGAAAAGGATGTAAAAAAGGATGTGAGCAAAGGATGGGAAGGTGCTGAGCTGAGAAACCTGGAAGCCATTCATGAATAAAAGAAAACCTATGCTGAGGCTGGAGGTGAAGAATGCCTCAATGAAATTAAGGCCACAGGGGAGTGCTTTCCTCAAGAAATCCAGAATGTTGAGCGGCCCACACAGCAGGCTTGACTCAGTGGCATGCTTGAAGAGAGAGGACAAATAGATGCTTTGAGGCAAAACCACGAGGAGTTTATATAATTATGGCACAGTTCAGCTGTCAGTATGAACAAGTTTGCCAGTGTGCCATAGCAAGCAATTAAAAACTCACCACTAAGTAGCTAAGACAAAAAAGAAAAATTCCTGGAGGAATAAGAGATGTCTCATGTAATTACCAAGGAAGGAGAGAAGGAGCAGCTGTGCCCTAATGTTCAAGCATCCCTAAGATGCTCTATTTGTGTTTCTTGTTTCTGAAGATAAGAGGCATTACTGCTTTGAGCTATGGGCCAACATCTTCAACTTAGTGAACAAATATTGCTCACAAGATCGAGGCCTGTGGGTTCTTCCTCCAGAGAGAAGATGACCTTCTTACAGTCCTAGCTGTGCAAAAATAATCTGGGGAGCCTGACCCTCGAGGTTAGTGTTCAGTTTTAGGTTCTGACCATTTTTAAATGGCAATGGCTTGCTGTGGGGAAACAGTAACACTTTTGTCTACCCAGCAGATGATTGGTGGATAACAGCCCCACCTAGGAAAGTGCGATTCTGATTGATCTATTTGTCTTCAGTGCCTCCTCCTCCAAAACTGTCAGGTATGAAAAGAACAGGGCCATGTAGCATAAAGGGGACCATGAGATCACATCCCCGAGTGCCAGTGCTGTTCTCCAAGGAGGAAAGATTGCCGTGTGCTACAGTTGGTGTCTATGATACGTGATAAGCTGGGTCAGAAGTAGAGCAAAGTCCTTTCCTGGGAGGAGAGCAGACTCTTCAAAATCCTACTTTGTGATTCTTGGAAATGAGAGAAAGCCTTGTAAGCCTGGAAGGGGCTGTGCAGTACTTCCTCCCTTCTGGGCACATCAGGGCCCCTGTGCATCCTCCATGATGGTGAAGTTGGAGGAAGCTTATCATGAATTTAGTCTAATACATTTTTGGATGCAGCGTGCCTGCAAACTTAGCAGGAGGGGCAAGTGTCCCCGTATTTGCCTTACAAAGTAGGCTGAGTTGAGCCTAAGGAGGACCTGAGATGGGGATGCCAGGTACTCAGGTGCCCTGAGCAAGGGGCCATGATCGTGGCTCTGAGAGTTGCTCTTAGGGTTTCTCCCACCTGCAACGTGTTATTCCTAGCTTCTGCTCTCTCCCTGAAGCTGTCAGGACCGGGTTTTACAAAGGGCTGGCTTGAAAGAAGCCAAACATAAAGCAAGTCTCCCTTTCCTGCCTGCTTCCTCCTCCTAGATAAGGCTATATTCAAATTTACATGTGAAAAGTAAAAAAAAAAAAAAAAAAAAAAGGAGCCAGTCTATAGTTACATCCAAGCAACTGCTATGAGGGATTCTTGATGGAACCGATTGGATTATATAGCTGCTGATTTTTTGTTGTTGTTTTGTTTTGTTTTAATGTATTTGGTATAGGGCCTACAGGGTCAACAGGGTCTACAGGCTCTCACTGAATAGATTGGAACTCATAGTGTTTTCAGTATCCCAAGAACTGGAATTATAGGCACGCACCACCACGCCCAGTCTCAATTGCTGTCTCAGAGGGTCCTGGGGTGTGGCCTGCATGGCATGCAAGGGATGGAACCCTTGCACTGCACAACACAGCTGTTTTCATATCACATAAGCAGCACGCTAGCTTGTACTCTGGGAACAATCCAGTGTATGTACCTGGGTTGATGGCTTGGTGCCTTCTGATGCTGGCTACATCTCCCAGCTGGTGCTGGCTGTGCTGCAACCCAAAGCAAAAAGAGGATATTTACAAAGCTGAAAATGAAAAGTCCTTGGTGCTGGTGAGGTTTTTGCCATCCTAACCTAAACTGGGTAAATGAAAGAACAGGGTGAGGCTCCAGAAACTTACAGTCAAGTAATCCGTCACTGTTCATAGAAGTTGAGATTGGCACTGGCCTCCAAAAATATAGGTGCTAGCAAGCATTTCATATGGAATTATGTTGCAGGGAACCAATTAAATCCATGTTCCATTCAACTCTCTCTGTTATAAGTCATGGTTGAATAGTCTTCTTCTATGGGAAAACAGAGTTGCATAAGTGAATTGAACTGTCATTTGCTACTTGAAAAGTCTCTGGCTCATTTTTCCTATTTTTAGTTTTGCTCAAGTTTCCTACTTTTGAACACATTCTTTTAAAAAAAATGAAAGCTTTATCTTTTTAGAGATATATGTCAACATGTCAACTACTTTGTTACATTCTTTCCTAATGCCCGTGTCATCAGAATTTAAAAAGCTGAAGCAAGGAATTGCATTTTGGAATGAATGCCACGTGAGTCGTCAGGGCAGGCAGCCAGAACCTTCTGGTGAAGAGAATGAAGGCAGAACTGCGCTGGAGCGCTTTTCAATCCCCTTTACAGCTCTTATCTCCTCCCCCCTTTCCCAGCCTCTGTGGCTGAGGGGAACAAAGGTGGTGTCATATTCCTGGGCACACTGCCTGCCGCCACATTTTTTTCCCCTCAGTCTTTGAAGGCTTTATTTTTTAGAGCAGTTTCCTGTTCACAGCAAAATCATGAGGAAGGTACAGCGATTTCTTTCCCATATACCCCTTGCTCTCACATGCACATGGCCCTCCCTGTTATCAACATCCCAGACCTCCAGAGTCACAGCCGATCAACCTCTGCTGACACATCTTCATCACCCAGTTCCATAGTTCACATCAGGTTGCATGTCCTATGGGTTTAAAGAAATACACATGCATCGAGCATAGTAATATCATATGGAGTAGTTTCACCTTCATAAAAGTCCCCAGGGCTCCAACCAGTCATCCCTTCTTCCCCTTTAAGCCCTGACAACCACTTACCTCCTGTCACCACAGCTTTGCCATTTGCAGACATCATACAGTTGGAACCTATGGCCTTTTCAGATCGGCTTACTGGTATGCATTCACCTAGATATGAGCATTTGTTTCCTCCATGTTGTTTCACAGCTTCGTGGATCATTTCTTGACACCATGCTTTCAGCATAAGCACCAAGCCTTCAGGCTGCCTATCCACCCCGAACCCCACCACCCACATCAATAATGCATCATTTTATATTCATTTTCTGCCACAGACTTCCCGTGTGGGTGAGAGGAAAATCAGATTGCACACCAAATTATAAACATCACGCTTTCCCCTGGGCTTCCTGGCACCCAGGGTCCTGCTTGGGCTTAGAGAGTTCCTGTTTAAAAACTAACTGAAGTGACAACATCACAGTCTATACTTTCCAACTTTTTGAGCAGACATCAACAATACATTCCTTGAGGATGATCATGAATATAAGCGAATTCCATGTTTGTCCTTGGCCAGATTTTTTTTTTTCATATTGACAGTGATGGTTATAGTTAAGAAGCTATGCCATTTAGACACTTTTACATCAGAAAAAGTACAGAAACATCACTTGAGGAAGCCCACATTTCAGAACAGTTAGCAGCAGCATGTGAAAAAGTATCCAAGAAGCTATTTCATTTCCATGGCAGCCAGAGTCCAGCCGCTAAAGCTGTATAGATGAAAATCAATGCCTGAATTGCATTCAGAAAGCCTGAATTGCCTGTCAGCCTTCAGGACCAGCAGCCGATGTGATAAATGAGGTGAAGAGCCCTGTCCAGGCCAGGGAGCGCAGGCAGCATTAGCTAGTGCCTGGATTTCCCTTTCAAAGCAAATACCAAATGGAATGAATTACTGGGAAACAGCAAATGAATGTCAAGAATTTGAGACACAGAGGTTATAATTTACTAATTACTGGGAAACAATGAACACAAAGTCAATGTGTGAAAGAATGTAGTAGGGGAAATCGTGGGCCAGGAGACAAAGAAGACTCCTGGTTCACATCCAGATTAAAGGAGGTAGATTTGAGAGACACAGACACCTGGTGAAACTCCCAGCTTGTTCATTATTAGATCATGTTATAAAGTCTAATGAGTATTAAATATATAAATATGAATCTATCTGTTAGTACATAGCACACAGGAGATGTTCTGTATATGATTGTTTTGCTTTTTTTCAGCCCCCATTCAATTCCTTTCTTATTTATCATGAGATGCCTGAACTATAGGACTTTGTTCAGTGGTTCAGTGGGTGACAAGGAAGTTCACTGCCTCTCATAGTAGGCTGTCAAAATTTAAAGATGAAAAGTAGGGCTGGAGTAGTGAGAGATTTAACAGACTCTTTCATGAAGCAGGCTCACTATAAAATAACTCGACCAACATAACTTTAGATGCTGTCCTCTGCCTATTAGTATATATGTGTTCGATGGCAAAACAATGGATCCATAGTTGCGTTCTTTTGTGTTTTGTCACTTTGTGAGAGTACTTTTCCAAGCCCAGTGAAGCTGGTCAGGGCAGCCCACCAACTGTACACTCCTAACAGGGCTGCAGCTTTCTCCCTGGGGCTCCTCTCTTTCACCAGAGATAGGAAGAATTTCATCTTAAGAACCATTGGTGAGTAGAGCAATATCTAGAATGAGAACCAAGAGACTCAAGTGTTTGTCCTGGCTTATCGAAGAAATTGTGCAAGATTAAAGGATCAGATTATCATTTCCAAACTATCTCTAGCTGTTCTTTAAGAACCCACACTGGAGAGTGTTAGTTCTTCCCTAATGTCTACTTTCTCTTTCTTGGAACCAATGCCAGTGATTTTCAGCTATTACTACACATGCTCAGAATGAAGATCACATTGCCCAGAGTTTTTGGAACCTCTGCAAATGTGAGATTCTTGCAATGATGTGAAGGGCTGGGGTGCGCTTTCTTGGTAATAGGATTGAAAAGGAAAGTGCGGATGTCCTGCTCCTGCTTGTCCCTCTTCCTGCTGCAGTGTGTACCCATCATGACCAAAGTGGGAGCCGCCACACGGACACTGATAGGGGCGCCACACACTGACCAGGACAGAATAACATCACAGAAGAGAACCTAGGTCCCTGAGGCTGTTAGGAACCATGACCAACCTAGACTATCCAGAGGTCTTTTACAGAAAAAGAAAAATCTCACTCTATATTTTTAATTATTAAACATTGAATCTTAATCTTAACCAATATATAGTATATATGCTAATAGATAACCTATTAAAAAAGTGTTCCTTGCGCAAATCTTGGAAACTCTGCATATTACAGAACTTTCTTAAAATTTCAGTACCTCCTGATACATTATAGGATTTAAGAGATCTTCTTAAAAATTTTTACCAGCTATGCTCAAACAGTGGACTAATACCTAGAATATATAAAGAACTGAAATTAGACCCTTCAAGAATAAAGGACCTAATCAAAATATTGTTAAGAAAAATGGAGTTTGATCAGTAGCAGGAGTGGAGAGCGGACCCCAGAGAGCCCTGAGCAGCCCCACGGTGGCCACCGCTGCAGCAGGCCCCAGTCACCATCACCGCAACCAACAGCAGTGAGGCTGAGACCCAGCAGGCCCCCTCTCCCCCAGCACTGCTGACACCATGCCTGGCACCATAGGCAGCAGCGTAGGGTGTGCGGCCCTGGTGGCCTCACATCAGCTGTGCCTGTCTGGGGACAAGAAGATCATCTCAACGAAGGTTTTGTGAGCAGTAAAATGGTTCAATGTGAGAAACATATGGCTTCATCAACAGGTATGACACTAAGGAAGATGGATTTGTACACCAGACTGCCATAAAGAAGAATAACCCCAAGAAGGACCTTCTCAGTGTAGGAGATGGAGAGGCTACGGAGTTTGGTGTTGTTGAAGGAGAAAAGGGTGCAGAGGTAGCAAATGTTGAACTGGAGTTTCAGTTCAAGCAGTAAATACGCACCAGACCATAACCATTATAGACACTATCCAGGTCGCAGGAGTCCTCCACGCAATTACCAGGAGAATTACTAGAATAGTGAGAGTGGGGAAAAGAATGAGGGATGGGAGAGTGGTCCTGAAGGCCAGGCCCAACCATGCTGGCCCTACCACAGGTGAAGGTTCCAACCTTACTACATGCGGAGACCCTATGGGCGTCAATTGCAGTGTTCCAACCCTCCTGTGCAAGGAGAAGTGATGGGGGTGCTGATGACCAGGTTGCAGGAGAACAAGGTAGACAGTGAGACAGAATATGTATCAAGGTTATAGACCACCTATTCTGCAGGGGCCCTCCTTGCCAAAGACAGCTTAGGGAGGATGGCAATGAAGATAAGGAAAATCAAGAAGAAGAGACTCAAAGTCAGCAGCCACCTCAACGTTGTACCGTGGCAACTTCAATTACCGACGCAGATGCCGAGAAAACCCTTAACCACAAGATGGCAAAGAGACAAAAACCACCCATTCACCAGCTGAGAATGCGTGTGCTCCCGAGGCTGAGCAGGGTGAGACTGAGTAAACGCTGGCTTAACATCTCTACCATCATCTGGTTTAGTCATTCAGCAAGAAGAAAATGAATAGGAAATTCCAGTAATAAAAAATGAACAAAAGATTGGAACTGAAGACCTTAAGGGCTTGCCTTTTGCTCGTTGACCAGATAACTAGAACTATCTGCGTTATCTATGCAG
>PVKN010019943.1:0-16147 GCA_004027915.1 Capromys pilorides | reverse complement strand
AGAGTTCAAACATGCTCCCTTATAAAAGATGTCTTATTAAAAATTTGTATGAGCATAATAGCCTAACACCCATTTTACTTTAGTATAATGCGGACATTGCTACACCAACATACGTGGGCATGCCACCATGGTGTCATTGTCACCATGAGTTGGAGTACAGGGAGTGTCTCAGATACTCTTCTCTCATTGCTGGGACAAATACTCAACACCCAAAATGATGGAAGGAAAGATTTATTTATTTCAAAGTTACTGGAGATTTTATTCCATATTTAGCTGGTTCCAAGGCAGAGAGGCACATGGCAGAAAACCACCTTTCATGGCAGTGGGCAAAGAGCAAGAGAGCAAGAGAAGGGGTAGCAGCAGCTCAAGCAGCTGACTTCTCTTCCTCCATTACACTGAAATGCAAATCACCTGCCTCAGGGGAGGTACAGCACCCACACCTACAATAATCAATTACAAATTCCAGAAGCCACCCCATGACTGCAAGAGACTTTGGAGGGACACCTATACACAAATCATACCAGGGAGAAAACAAGAGGGCCATCCTACCGCTGGGACTACATCTCAAGTTTATCCTTCACCCATTTTCTGCACATCATCCTGAGATAAACCAATTTTAAATGTGTTTGTTTTCAGTAAATCAACCATGACAAGTTATACTAACAAATTAAACTTGAACCCATCTGATTAGGTTTTGAATTCACTTTTTCATTTTTTGATTTTAATACAAATGCTTGACTGTGCTCAATCGTCAAGCTGCGTGCATGAAAAACTAGCCATCCCAGACAGTGTATTTACATTAACAAATGGAACTTTAGGAAGTCTACTAAGTGCTTCCTTCTCATTAAGGCAGCACAATCATGTATATTATAAAACTGATGTGTAGCTTGATCTTTAGGGGACAGGACCACCAAGCATTACATGCAGATTTTGTGAATGAACAGAAGATTCAATTTGATTCTTCTCAGAGGGAGAAAGTAGTTGAAAGTAGGTCTTCATTTTGCTGTCATCATCTGTATGAATTCATATATATATATATATATATATATATATATATATATATATATGAAATATATATGTATAATGGCCAGCTCAGCCTGCCCTGGAGGTGGAGGTGGAGCTGGTGCAGCATGTGGTGCTGGGGATTGAACTGTGGTCCCTGCAGTTGCCTAAGCTTTCCTAAACAGGCACATTGGACTGCTGGACTATCTTGCTGGCCCCACTGTATGAATTCTTCATAGTTGACTTATGCATCTCCATCAATATCTGCTTCTCTGATCCTTTCATCTATTTCTTCATCTGTTAGCTTTTCTCCTAAGCTTGTCATGACATGACGTAGTTCTGCTGCACTGATGTAACCATTGCCATCCTTGTGAAAGACTTGGAATGCCTCACAGATTTTTTCTTCACTGTCTGTATCTTTCCTTTCTCTAGCCATCATAGTTAAAAATTCATGGAAGTCAGTAGTGCCATTATCACCAGCATCCACTTCACTGATCACATTCTGCAGCTCAGCTTCTGTAGGGTTTTGACCCAGTGACCTCATGACAATTCCTAATTCCTTTGTTGTGATGGTGCCATCACCATCTTTATCAAATAGGGAGAAAGCTTCCTTGAATTCAGCAATCCACTCTTCAGTCAGCTGACCAGCCATGGTGTGAGCAACGGGAGGAAGAGCAGAGCGAGCGAGGGTGGATGCACTAGAACAAGGGCTGTGACGGCAGAGGTGCCTCAGCTGCTGCTAAGGTGTGGTGTGCACTTGGTGCTGTGCCTTGTATCACTACATTATTACACCACCCTCACACATCTGCCCTTTGCTTAATTATGAAGTCTAAGACACACACACACACACACACACACACACATGACACATACACATCCATCACAAAGGTACACAAAGGAATCAAATGCCTAAAAGGATCATAGCCAGACGAACCAAGGTTAGAGCCAAAGGCATCCAGGGAGCCAGTCAGATGGTCACAGCTTCTAGCTGTCCACATAGGGAACAGGAAGAATCACTAGGCCTATCTAAAAGGAGCCAGGGACAAGATCTTAGCAACATTTTCTTTTCTTATGCTTTCTACTCTTCTAGAATAGTTGCCTATCTTCTCTCTTCCAACTCTTTTCCAAATAAATCATCTTCCTTTATTTAAAACTCCACCTCTTTAATTCCTTGCTGTGCTGATATTTTGTGACCTTGGTAGCTGTGTGTTCAGACAAGGGGTTGTGCAGACACCCCCTCGCAGCCCCACAGGCACTGTGCTGCTTAGCGCATTAGTAGCTGAGTGCTGCTAGGAGCGGGCTCACTGGGGGTGTGACCTGGGAGGGTGGATTCCTGTTCCTAGGCTTTTCTTTCTCTGCGTTTTGGCAGGCATAAGTTGAACAACTCTTCTCTGCTGGGCCCTTGCCTCATACCACTTTGACTTTCAAGCCAGCTGACCACATACTGAAACCACGAATCAAAATAAGCCTCGCCTTCATCAAGTTGTGGATGTCGGGTGTTTTGCCTGAGAAGTGGGAAAGTGACTAAGACTTTTGGTGTCTTAAAGCAATACAATTTGACCTCTTAAACTTCTAGGGATCAGAAGTCTGAAAGCAGTTGCAGTGGGCTGCACTCCCTCTGGAGGCTGAAGGAAGAAACCATTTCCTTGCCTTCTCTAGCTGCATTCTTGCACCACAAGGCCTCTCTCTCTATTTTCAAGGCCAGCAGTCTAGCATTTTGCCTCAGTTGTCATGTTACATCTTCTCATCTATCACCAGATTTCCCTCTGCTTCCCTGTCATGGTTTGGAGCTTTTGCAAGGTGAACAATATAGTACAAGGCATGTTTTATAATAGTATTTTATAATGAATCACCCAAGAATCACATACTATAAGTGAAGGAAATCTATCCACACACTGAATACTACAGAATGCTGCTGAGGGCCTAGAGCTCATAGCTATGCCTCCTACCATTCCAACTGGAGGCCTACAGCCCACAACAAAGTCTTGTAAAGGCCCACTTCATAGATATGTGCTGGAAAGATCCAAGGGTCAGTGGTAGAAACTAGAAAGTCCATGCCAGTGGGATGAAAGCTGAAGGATCTGAACTGGAGCTAAGAAGCAATGCTGAAGGTACCACAGCCATCCTCAGCAACAGTGGGGTCCTGAGCTCCTCCAGCAATGAGGAAAACTGAGTGCCCATCAGGAAAGCCAATAAGACAAGCTTCATAAGGCTGAACAGTGCACCATCTTCCCCTCCAGAGCCAGAAATCGATGCTCAAGATGAGGACCCAAGCTTCTCCAAAGTTCATCAGGAAAGCCATCATGAAGAGGTCCTCTAGCACAACAACCCAAGAGAACTAATAGCTTCCTAACAACTCCAACAACTTCTCCAAACAGCATCCCTAACAGCATTTTAACAGCCTCTCCTGTTTTGCCTTCATGGTGCTCGCAACATCCCTCAGGTTGGTCCCAACACCCAGCCCCACACTACTGTGTTGAACACCAGTTAACTATCTACCACATTCCTTTAGAAAGACACATGTCTACATATAAGGCTTGCTCAACTAATCTTTTCAATTTGATCTACTTAATTCAATCCTATCTGCACAATGTCTTTTGCTACATGAGGTAATGTTTACATATTCTGGGGATTAGGATGTGAGCAGCTTGGGGGACATTGTTCAGCTTACTACAGTGATCTATATTTTATCCTAGATGTGGGGATCATGCATTCTCTCATTCAGCCTATTCCCTTTAGAATATAGTTGTATATCTTTCTTCAAATCTATGCTTGAACCTTCTGTGCTATCCCCCAACACCCACTGTTTGCTTTCTGTAGGCCTTGATAAAGTTCTGAAAGGAGGCCATCTGATGGAACTTTCTGTGTGGATGGGTAGCTTTACATTTGCACTGTCCAACATGATAGCCACTACCACCTATAACTATCAAGTATTTAAATGTAACTAGTATGAACTCTCCCAGGTCCTCGTTTTGGTTTAAAAAGTCAATATTTGTAATCCCAAAGTTATGTTATTGGAATCTCACCAAAGTAATTCTAATCTGCCACTTCCAATGCACTCCATGGAAAACATAAAGACATTAAAAAACACATTTATAATTACTGGGAAGCCAAGGATCTCTAAGTCCAACCACAAAGATGGTTTTCTGGAACAAAGAGATTGACCCAGGGCCTTACCCAGTTTTATTCTAGACAAATGAAAAAGAAGCTGAGACCAAGCAGGTTCTTTGCTGTTGGCTTCTCCTCACACCTGTTTTGAATCAGCTGTGTCCCTCACGTCCTCTTTTCTGTGGTTGGAGAATCTAAAGGACCCCAGGGGTCTCTGGAGTCGTGATGTGGCAGATCACTGTGGTAAGACCCAGGTTAAGGAAGGGAATGGTGTCTGTGGGCCTAGAGGAGTAGCAGACCCCCGTTCTGCTTTTGCATAAAACTAAGTACACTCAAATAATTTTCAAGGTAGTCTCCTCCCTCCTCTGACTCAGTGGACCTTCTGAGAACCACAAAAGTGCGGTCAGGGACGGGACCACAGAAGCAAGTGACTGGGGAAGGTGCCCAGGAAGGGGTACTAGCTGGAGCTCTGCTTTGTCTCCCAACTGGTGACTGGCATTTGGCAAGTTACTTCCATGCCTTTAGAACTCAGTTTCCATAAAATGAGAGGTTTGGACTGGAATGTCTAAGAGTTCCTCCTGGATGTAACAGACTCTGGTTCTATTTTTTCAGAGTTGAAGCTTTATCATACCTATTATTCCACTGAGAGCTGCTTTCTTTCTTTCTTTCTTTCTTTCTTTCTTTCTTTCTTTCTTTCTTTCTTTCTTCTTCTTCTTCTTTTTTTTTTTTTTTTTTTTTTGCTTTTGAAGGACTGGGGATTGAATTCAGGACCCTGCACTTGCCAGACAAGTGCTTATCTACTGAGCTGTCTCCCAGGCCCTGAGAGCTGCATTCTTTCTGATCCTCGTAATTTTATATTCTGATTGCAAAGACTACTCATTCTTATTGTTTTTGGAAACTACAATTTATCTCTTCTGCTAGAATCAGTCAATTTCCTGCCAACCACATAAAATTAAAATCTGAGAGAATGTGTCCATTTTTAAAAAAGTTTTATTATGAAAATGCATTGAATTGAATGCATCATCCATGTATCCACAATAGCAGAGAAACAGTGATGATGGACCATCCCCATAGGAGACATGTGTCCTTTTGTTAAACATAAATAATAAAAATAATGCTGAAGACAATGACAAAACACATACTAAAGATGAAGCTATGGGAAGAGGCAGAAACTACTGAGAGGCACTGTGAGTGCAGAGAATAAGGTGCCTCTCATTGAGAACTCTCTGGCTCAGGTGACCTTCCCTGAAGACATCATTCCTCGTTCAGCTCCAGGTATTCCATGTACTCCTGAACCCAGGGCTCAGTGGAGTTGGCACAGACTTGTCTGCCTCTTTTGGTCTGGAATCTGTAGAGCAAGAAGGAGATAGATTAGACTCCAATGGGGCCTGGGAAATCACCTGCTACTATTCCTTCCCGATCCTGGACATCTCCCTTTGCCTGACCCTAGCTGATGTTGGACAGCTCCAGTCAATGGGCCCCTTCCTGGAGGAACTGAAGCCAGGCTCCCTGAACTTTCAGCCCTGGATTGAGCTATGACACTAGAGTGTTGCTAGATTAGGAACCAATGAGTTTTGCAGTCAATATGAACTTATCTCCTCATTCCCTGTCACTGCTTATAGTGATTATTTTATGTTTTCTAACGTGGCTTGAGAAATCAGACCATATTTCATGTAATCACTTTTACTCTTCCCACTTTGCTGCCCTGTGGCTAGCATCTGCTCCAAGATTATTATTCTTCTTTGTCACCAATTTATCCTCTTTCAAGACTCAAACAGTAATCTCATAATCTGTTTCTTTACTGTTCTTCACAGGGATTTAGCCCGAGAACCACTTCTTTTCTTGATCATCCTTTGTCCCTAGATGGCCTCTTTTCAATCCTGCCTTCACCCTTGCCTACCAGAGCATCCCCTGACATTCATACTCACACCACAGCTGGCTGGGGGCAGAGGCTGCTGGTCTCATAGTAGTCGGTCACAAAGCTGCGAGGCAGCTTCCGCTGGGTGAAAGAGAAGCAGCAGGCTGTGGGAGGGTCTGAGCCCACTGGAAAGAAAAGTCAGGGTGAAATCACAACTCTGCACGGACCTATTCATATTGGCTTCTTACTGTGGATCTTCACTGAACACCTCTGTGGCACTGTAATAACCCCTAATATATTTCTTTGTAATTCATGCCCACTTATGTAAATAGAGAATCCACAGAGAAGGCAAGAAATAATTCTACAAAATTGAGACTGCATTAAGCCTCACAACATGTCTCGTTGTCTTTTTGATATTGATGGGAAACTAAGGTTGAATCAGTCATGAAAGGTTTAACCAAGCGTAAACCAGTAATCAGAGATAAAGTCAATTCAATAGTTTGACTTCTAACCCATCCTGTCCTCTCCTGGCTGTCTTTCCTAAGAAAATGAAAGTGTGAATATTACTAAATGTCTCCTAGACTCTGCACTTAACAGTGAATTCCTTGGAAATCTTCCCAGCTGCCATTTCTTTGCTCACCAGATCCTGCGTGGGTCCAGCCCCAGCGGGAGAGCAGACCCTGACTCCTTCTTAGCTCCTGAAATGATGGGAAATGTTGGACTTACCTGGTGCAGAGAGCACCGGAGAGCAGAAGGCAGCCCCAATCACAAGGAGAGAGAGGACAGTGACGCAGGATTTCATGGTGAAGCTAGAGCCAAGGCTGCAGAGATCAGAAGCTTGAGGGAGCTGAGAAGATCTCAGAAGAGCTGAGGAGCTTCAGAGGAGCTTCAGGTCCTGTGCCTTGTGCTGATCTGAGTTTGGAACCCCTCTTTATAGGAACTCTGAAGCTGGGGACAGTGGTGGGGGCATGGGGAGACAAGTGGGATTTCCACAGTAGCACTGTTGTCACAGTACAAATAAGGAAACTTCAGCTGGCTGAAAGTGAAGAGGTCCATACCACTTCTCTTTCTTAGGACAACGTCATCACTGAAGAAAGAAGAGGGAGGGAGCTGGATGGAAGAAGTGGGCTGTGCCTTAGAGGAAGTGGTAGACCAATGACAGCGACTGGGGTAAAACCTGCAGGTCTGAGAGGCAGCGTGAGTTCACACCTACTAGCAAGGGCTGATGGAAAAGTAACAGACTGTCTTGATGATTGGCAGAATGTACTAGCAGAACCTGGTGGCTTCCTGTCAGTTTTTCCAGGGTAGCTGTGTTCTCCAGAAAAAACAGAGGGTGACCATAGAGAGGAACCATTGACCATTATGGGCCCTTCCATACAAGAAGGCCCATCTGTCAGGACTGCATTCAGGAGAGAGGTTGAGTTCGCCTCTCCAGGAACAGGGTGGGAATGGAAAAGAAATAAAGACTTCAAGGTATTTTTCTGAGCTGATAAGAAAATAGGAGAAAGAAATCAGTAAGAATGAAGTCAGAAAAACCGAGAGAAAACATGCTTTTCTAGTATACATGACTAGCTAGAGGTGAATGTGTCTATGTTAGAGAGATAATATGGATGTTTCCCTACCACTCCTTAGGGAATGCCTCATGTCCCTGTAATCCCTGGCTGATTTCACAGCTGCTGGTGGCCTATCGAGGAAGGAAAGGATTCCAAGGCCAGAGCCACATTAGTGTATGGGATGGTGCAAATAAAGGAAATTCAGATCATTGGACCCAAATCTCCCCCACCTTTAGGTCATCTTCTTTGACCCTCCTGTTCACCACAGACCTCATAGTTGAACATTCTCTGCTCTGAGAAGGAAAATAGAGGAGTGCAAAGAGGGATGCAGTCCTCCTAGATGCTTTCAATCTATGGCACAAGAGGCATCAGAGTAGGATCCTGGAGCATTTCTGGGTCAGTTTCTAACCTACAAGTTCATCCTAAATCATAACACACACACAGACTGCACTGGCTTCTTTCCTCTGTTCTTTCTGTCCTTATCTTTTTCTCTGTATAGAATTTGTTTCAAAAATCTCACCTTTCCCAATACCCCTATTCCATCTTTAAAGTTATGTCATCCCTGGTAGCACATATGCTGACCTTTCACATGGTTGCTTATAAAGTTTCATCTCCATGCCTCACAGCCATAGTTGTAAACAGAGGAGGACGTATCTTGCATCCCCACTTCACACAGACATGGCTACCTATGGCATTCCAACTCAATCCAGCTTTCTAGTTATCTGTTATTTGTCAACGCAGACATAGCTGCATGCAGCCCTCCTTGTAGGAGTCCTTTCTCTAGGGATGCGTTGACAGCAACTGCAATACCTGCCTCACGAGGAGAAATAAGTTAAGTCGCATGCCAGTGGTAGAACTAGCATCAGGGAACTTGAGGTTGAAGAAGGTTATTCCTCGGCTGAGGATCAGTAGTTCTGAGGTAAGTAATTCCCTGCAAGCTAAGGAAGAGACTCCATCTCAATGAGCCACCAGTGCAGATTTCCAATTTCCTGAGGGAGGGTGAAGACGTCTGCCCTGGGCAATCAAAGGAGTCACAGACATGCATGGGTGATTCCTCTGTACAGTGAGTTTCTCATTCTGAAGAGAGGCTCCTCAGAGAAGAATGGGAAAAAATTCTGGGGGAGTCTTGATTGTGTCTCAGGCACAGTTGCTGCCTTCATGTTCTATGTGGAGAAAGCAAAGCATGGACTGACACAAGGTCTTGTTTAAATAGGTAATTGGAGGCAGAACCAATGGAAGGCTTGACTTGCTTTTCATTTAATTTTTGTATCTTGGTGTTGGTCCTGAGGATGAGCCCAGGACCTTCACTCTGGACTACATCCCTACTCCTTCTAATTTTTTTTTTTTTTTTTACATTTTAAGACAGGGTCTTAATAGGTCACTAAAGTTCTCAGTCTGGGCTCAAAATTTTGGTCTTTCACCTCAATCTTTCAGAATGTTGGGATTACATGTGTGTTCCACTCAGCCAGGCTTAATTATTATTGCTTTTCAATCTTTTGGCTAAGCTCAAGTGCAAACTTAATTATTGATTGCTCAGCAAACAGCAACATGAATATTAACTGTCTACTAGACATGAAGGACTATCTGATGTTAACGGCCTCTCAGAACAGAGCACAGAACTGCTGAGAGAACGGAAACATCATATGGACATCCTGCCCTCCTCCAACTCAGTGCTGAGCTACAGAAATGTTAAGAAAAACCCTGAGTGTCAGATCAGGACACTCAGCACCAGCCTCACAGAGCTGCTGTGTCTACAGCCAGAGAATCACTTGGAGTCACATGTTGACAGTGGAAAGCCAAAGTGAGCCACAACACACAGTCATTATGTCAAGAGTGTAGGTCACAAAGAGACAATACTTGTAGGTTTTCCAGTATAGTCTCCAAGCCACTTTTGAAAAATGGGAGCAGAAATTGAATGATGAATTGAAAAGATGAGTACACAATTATTCAATGGGAATGGAGAACTCAGGGCCCTGAGCTGACTGAAGAAGACCTCATCAGGACTGCCACACTGTGACAACCAAGCCAGCCAGCTTCCTCCTTTTAAAGTGACAATTGGCCTCTGTCTCAGGCCACAGCCTTTGCTTTGGCCATCAAGAATGGAAGGCAGTGACTTCAGGGAATACAAAATTTCAAAGAGAATTGCAAGCCTCACTGGTATAGGGTGGTTTAAGAACATTTTCAGTATTCTTAATGAAATGCCTTCCTTTGAATTGCACTTTTATTTTGTTTCTAGTCTTTTCCATGCAAGTTATAAACAGTGCTCAAGCAAAAAAGTAAAACAATTGCTCAAAACTGTGTAAGTCTTGTGTGACAAGCATTGTGTAGATGCTAGGTTTTCAGCTTTTAGATAATGATAGTGAAGAGCCCAGAAAGAGTTCAAAAAATGCGAGACCTCAGTGTTTTAAAAATTATTGTTTTTTTCTTGTATAGGAATCATACATAGTGTATACTTAGGAAATCATAAATAAATAAAAATGACTCTACCATTCTGTATTTTGTTGTACATTTTGCTATGAGAACTTAATATAATTTCTTGGATTATACACGGCATAGTTTGTTATTTAAATTGGCACATGCTTCTAAAACCTCAAACATTACTCAAAATAGCATAAATGAATGCATGCATGATATTTCTTTTCATGGATTTATCAAATTTGTATTTAACCATTCTTCTATTAAGGTCAGTTCCTTGAAACTATTCTCATCTTTTCTCTATTATAAATTAAACTCAGATGTGAAGAATGATTGGTAAGCCAGAGAGTATGAAATGAGTTATTCAGTCAAAACTCGAGATTCATATACATTTTAAAATTATAAACTCTATGTATTGTGTTTTCCTGCATGTTGGGTGACTGCAGAGAATGATGTGTGTTTTTCAAAAGAGCGAGAAGAAAGAGTTTTGAATATCTTCACCACAAAGGAATGGTAAGTTGGGAGATGAGTATTCTTACCCTACTTTGAACAGTACACAATTATATATGTATCAAATGAGTATGTAGTAGGTGGGTGTGGTGGGACACATCTGTAATCCCAGCAGTTGGGAGGCTGAAGCAGCAGGATCGCTGCACCTCAATCCAAACCCAGGCTATGTAGTAAGTTCAAGGTCAATCTAACTACATCATGGGACCATACCATATATAAATCAAACAAAACAAAGCAAAACATCATGATATAACTATAAATATATACAATGTTTATGTTCATTTAAAAATTTTTAATTAAAAAATTAAATGATCATGATAATAGCAGCTAATACTTAATACCGCATTTATTGTGAGTCAATAATGTCTTAGGGCTTTCATAGTTACTTCTATATTTAATCCTCCCAGGAGCCGATTGAAGTAGGTACTATTATGATCTCCTTTGGTGTGAGGGCAATAAAAGGCAAACAGGTAAGTGACTCATTGAAGAACACGCTGATGATACTTAATAGATTTAGAACAAAACTAGGAAAGTCTTGCTACAGAGGGTAAGGAAATCAGAAAGGGAAATATACTTTATTGTAAATTTATGTTAAAAGCTCACTAGCCAAAGTCTCATTTTGATGACATAACATGTCTTTCGGTTTTACATTTCACATAATTTTTAATGGAATTCATGGACTTTACTTGTTAGCAAATTTGGGGAATTAACTAGTGGTTTTCATCATTTGTTTACAATATTAATTCCTGAGGCATCCAGTCATGCAAGCGGTCATGCCTAGGGTGTTTCGGTTGTGCCCTGTGGTTTGCCGAAAGAGAAAATTTTAGCACAGTAGTGTCAAAAACAGGAGAGAGTCTTATGTATTCAGGGAACCGTAACTGCTTCAGAAGGTTTTGAGGAAGTCTAAAGGAGGCAAGTTGCAAAGCCAAAGAGGTCGGTGGGGTGGGGGAGGTCACAGCCACAGTCATATCACAGGGGAGCCTCTATTTCCTGCTGCAAACAATGCAGAGGATGTGAAGAGCACCAGTAGAGGTAAGCAGAAACCAATTCACACTCTAGAAAAATCACTCTAGGTGTTATGGAAAGTGAGGCTGTCTTTTCAAAACTGAAGACACAACTCAGACAGCAGCAGGGAGTGACTGGTAGATGTTCACAAAGGTGAATATAGATAAGAGCTGGTGATTGAAAAGATGTAGGAGATGGGAGAGGATGGAGAAAAGTTGACGAGTAGACAAACACTAAGAATCACACATTCAACAAATCACTTGTATGAAGAAGAACAACGTCATGATAGACAGAGACATGGGAGCGAGATTCTTCACATTATGATCATCAGGAACCAGATTTTGGTTTACACAGTCTGGATTTGGTTTAACATCAACCAGACACCATCTAACTTCTCGAAGAAAAATTTTCATAGATGACTTGCTTGACTATGGAAATTATTGTAATCCTGGAAGGAACTCATAGCCGCTATCAGAAAAAGTGGCTAACTCAGCAGTTTCCATTTCCTCTTCTGTCCTCCACCAACTTAGAAACTGAATCATAAGTAGAAAGGCACTTTCTTAAGAGATTAGTGATGGAGGGGAGAGGAGGAAGGGAAGGAGGGAGGGAAAAGCAAAAACTAACTAAGTAAATAGAGGAAAGAGAGAGAGAGAGAGAGAGAGAGAGAGAGAGAACAGGAGAAAAATGGAAACTAAAGTTTGCAAACAAGGGGGGGAATAGGGTTGAAGGGAGGAGCTGAGAATGGGGACAGAAGAAGAATTAAGACATATTATGCACAGGTACAGATTCCCTATAGTGAATGTGATCATCATGTGTATTAAAAGAGTCCAAATAAACTTTGTTTAAAAAAAAAAAAATGAGAGGGCTGGGGAGATAAGCTCCGTGACACAAGTCCCTGCCTGGCAAGTGCAAGGTCATGAATTCGAACCCAGTCCTGCAAAATAAATAAATAGATAGATAGATAGATAGATAGATAGATAGATAGATAGATAGAATAAAAATAAAAAGAAATGAGATATACAATGTACTTGGGCCATCAGCGAAAGGCTGGAGGACAGCAAATGTGCCTAAGGAGGGATCATCATCCGAAAAGTTGTTCCTAGTAAAACAAGTGAGAGTGACTCCTTTTTAGGCATTGGTAGCCAGACAGGAAGATCCTTGGCTGCCACAACCGCTGTGAAACCTCCCTTTGACTGCTCTTGGTCTCGCCCTAGCTTTGCCTGCCTTCGTGCCATCATCAGCAGTCACAGGGTGAGAGGAAACAGCCTGTGTGTGCTTCAAACCGTAGTTCTACAGACATGGGGAGGATAGGATTCCTGAGGTGAGATCTTTCTTTGCTTATGTCTAATACCTTCTATGGTTCTCTGCTACCTGACCTGGCCACTCTAACTCCCTTGGGGAGAATTCCAGCCCCTTCTGGTTTGGCCCCAGTTTAGCTCCATCATCCATATCTCACACACCCTTTTCCTTCAGAGCCCACAACATCCCCCGTTACTTCACATCATCTGGACCTCTACTTCCCACTCAAGCTATGTGTATTCTACATGATCTAATCAAATTCATCCATTTCATGAAGTTTTTTTCCACCTTCCCATGGATCATTTCCTTCTCATAGTGGGTGTTTTTAGCCTTCACTTCATTATCTTTTATTTTTTAATGTATTTGGTACAGAGTGTATAGGGGCTACAGAGTCTCACTACATAGATCAGACTCAGTGATTCTCCTATTTTCAGCCTCCACAGCACTGTTTCAATTGCTATCTGAGTGCACTGGAGGCGTGGGGCCAGCATGACATGCTGGGGTTCGAACCCCTGCTGCTGTGATCTGCCTAAGCAGGTGCTTTAGTCTGCTGAGCTATTTGTCCAGCCAGATCACCTGAAGCTTTAAGGTTGGAGGGTAGCTGAGTCCTTGAACATATTCTTATGCAGCACTTGGTAGCTATACAGGAAGATGCGCAGTAGGGAGAGGAAGAGCAAGGTGATGCAACACTCTAAAATATACCTGGAAAGCAATCTCCCCCAAGATGTGGTAGCAAGTTTCCACACAAAGATCTTGCTGATGAATTAGAAAAAAGTGTTTTTCTTCTCAAAGTAGAAGCCAGCCAAGTTTATCAATTAAGTGAAAAATTATTTTCAGGTGATTGAGAAAGACATGGTTAAATACCTTGCGTCAGTGAAGGAAACCTCTTTAGCAAAATACTTGTGCAGTTTGTTAACATCTTTGATCTTATTTCATTATAGTAACAATTGATATCTGGCTTTCCTTTGTATAAAACAATGTGAGAAATGTCCTTACTATATGTGATACATGTCCAAGGGGTATCACCAGGAATGTGTTGTCCAAAATGTCTATTTAGTTTTTAAAGATGGAACTCTGGGTTTTAAGTAGGTGGTGGGGATTAATATGTAGTGGGCACAGTAGTAGTCCTGGGATCGAGAATTAAAAGGGTGAGGAGACAAAAATATACACATGAAATAAAGTCAGTATTTTAAAAAAATTTAAAGAATTGAAACAATTTCTCGTTATAAAATGTGGTATGTGCTTATCAACTATCAAATAATAACATAAAAGATAGGAAAGAGAAGCTCCGCGACTCTTCATGCTGCCTCTTCCCACTGGCTTTATTCTGCGTTTGACTCGAATATTTTGTCAAATCCTTTCCAGATTTACATTTGATTTCAGTGGACTTTGATCACCACGCTCATTCAGATGAAATTCTTTGGGGAGAACTTTATTTTTGAAGTAAGGATTTTCATCAAAATAGAAATCTATTCTGTAACCTGATTTGATATCTTCAAATTCTGTCACTTCAACTTTGGTCAAGTAATGCAAAGCTTCCTCATCTTCCTCCCCAGGCAGTGTAGACACTTGTGGACGGTTAACAAATGTTGTTACCCCAAAATTTGGGATTTTGGAGATCAATTCTGACCCTTTTTGAAAAAATGGTTGGCAGACTTAGTTACATTTCTGTTCTACTTTCAGTATTTCCTCACTGGCTTGCTCATTTAGTCTATTTCATTTTGTACTTCATCAGTGTGTTCAATTGCTTCTTGTTGCTCTTTTTCTGAGGTCTCCTCGGCCCCGTCGTGGTTGGAGTTGAGCTCCTTTTTGCTGACTTTGGCCGCCTGCGCCGACGCAGTGCCGCTCCGCGGTCGGGGAAGCGGGAGCAGGAGAGAAGGGAGGCCGAAGAGGGCGGGCAGGTGGTTCAGCTCCCTCACTCGCGCTCCGCGCTCCAGCTCGCTGCCCTCTCCCCGAGCCGCCTCCTCCTCCTCCACCTCCTCAGGGTGAGGGCCAAAATTTCATTTCTAGCAAAGGTCACTGGACAAAACTTTAGTGCAACTATCAAACATCCAAGTAAACAACTCTCAAGTTATTTTTTGACTAGTGATGCTCATAAATATTTTGAAAGAATTTGTGACTGGCAGGCACATTTGGTAGTAAAATCTCACTAATAAAATGAGAAAACTCTGAAAAAAAAAAGAAAAAAGAAAATTAATCACTCATAAATCTGTTATGCAAATACCACCATTGTTGATTTTTGTAGCATTTACTTTCAGTGCTTTTTAGTTTTCCTACTCCTACAATTGTGTAGAGAGTCTCTACGTATTTCCACAATTCTTGGGCAATTCTTTGTCTTGCTTTTTCATGAGGATTATTTTTGCCACTTCATTCCATTTCAGGATCTAATTCGGTATATGCCACAATTTGCTTTATCAGTATCTTTACAGAAAAACAATGGGTTTACTTGTTTCAGAATTATAACAGATGCAGGTGCCTCCCTGTCTGGGTTGTGTCCCTAGTACACTTTCCTAGAAAAGCTCTGTCTAGATGAATGAGTCTAAATATTTTTAGGTGTTGACATATTAGCACCTGCAACTGAAGTATGATCTAAAACTAGTGTTTCACCTAGTGCCCTGGTTGCCCCCTGACTGCTGGATGAATGAAGAGAGAAGTGAAACGTGACATCACAGTTCCTTATTCCTCCATCTGGGGATTCTTTAGTTCAGTTCAAGCATGCAAGCTGTGCCACTGTTCACAGCTACACTATCTCTGTGGTTGGGAGGCCTCACAAAGCAGAGTTTCAGTTCTGGGAATAAATGGGACAGAGAAGTCATTTATAGATCAGCTCTTATGAAAAACCACCAGCTAAGAGCAGCCCTGAGCCAACACATTCCCCTCTCCTGTGCATTAGGAAATCATTTCCCCAAAGAAACCAGAGCTGGTCACGGGTTGAGAGCTGAGACCTATAGTTCAGAGGTGCTATTCTTGAATAACCGGAGCACCTGTGGTCACCAAAGACTGAGTTATGCAGTGCTCAGATGATAGTATTACCATGCTTCAGATTTCCCTTGTCACCCGCAGAATGAATTTCCCCTTTGGCCCGGGCTGCCTACAAAAGGCAGAGATGATGGCTGAGACCCCAGAAGCACGGGTCAGCACCGAGTACCCAGGCCTTTTTCGGCCCAGCTGACACTCGAGCCTAGACTCCACTGACTGCTCAGCATCATGAAGGTCTCCATGGCTGTCCTCGCTGCCCTCCTCTGCACCATGACCCTCTGCCACCAGGTCTTCTCTGCACTAGGTGAGTTTGTGCTGTTTTTTGCAGGTGCCCAAGCCCTGGTATGAGGAAACTGTGTTCTTTTCTTGGGGCCCTGGAGTTTCCAAGGGAATTTCATAAGGGACTGGACAATGTCTT
>PVKN010019942.1:0-16146 GCA_004027915.1 Capromys pilorides | reverse complement strand
CAGCCCCCATAGTATGGAAAAATAAATTAACTATGTGGTATCTCTATAGATCTGATCAAAGGACTCAATACAGAAAGAATCTACTGAGTCTTATTTCTGATTATGACATAAAAATCCTAATGAAATCTGAAGTATTTGTAAGATGTAAATGTACTTTCATTTACCAACTACAACTAAAAATCTTATCTTAGTTTCACAAACTAAGTAAATAGAGTTGATAAACCTTAGTAATAATTCTTCCTTATTGTGAATGTCAGCTGATAAGATACCACATGTTAAATGGAAATTGTTTAACAGTGCTCTATACAAAATTATCGTTGTGCCATTATTCTCAGCAACCACCAAGCAAGAAACTAGTTCTTATTTTGAACTCACACTAAAGATATATTATAAAAGACAATTCAGGTTTCTACTGGTAAGTTTTTTTTTTTTTGTCTTTTTGAGACCGGGTCTCACTATGCAGTTCAGGCTGGCCTTGGGCTCACTTTTGTAGCCCAGGCTGGTCTTGAACTCACATCGATCCTCCTGCCTCAGCCTCCCAAGTGCTGGGATTACAGGCGTGTGCCACCACGCCTGCCAACTGATAGCTTCTTGATAAATTGGATCCTTTCTTTTGTTCTCTACTATTCTCTAGTTATATTTCTATTCATGAGATACATTATTGCTAAAAACTAGACATAGTACAGAAATATTCAAAGTTAGGCTCCAAAATTCTATAAAAAGTTACTTTTCAATGGAAATTTATATTTAATAATTGATACAAATCTCAAATGATGAGAAGATTCCAATAGATGCTAATATAGCATTTTAATCTTTTGTCTAGGTATTATTGCTGCCCATTAAATATTATAAAATCTGTTGAACAGCTTCTACTATCTGGCAGAGGGAACATGGCTTTAATGGACCACTATATACTGACAACAAAAATGCATGCATGTTTCACAGCACTACTATTATATGCCCTAAAAAATTTAGTAGCACAGCAAAATCTTTAAGGATTACTATGAAGGAGAGAAAAGCAAAGAACTACGTTAAGTATTCCTTTGCCAATAGCAGGAGTGTTTCAATTTTCTGGTCTTTGGTTTGAGGAAGAAGAGAGGAGAATGAAGTGAGTATCCCAGGACAGGCTAGGGGCAGATGCACCCTCTTGAGAGGTCTGAGTCTATAATTAGAGCAGCACAGTGACAGTTGAGCCCATCTGCGTGGATGGTGTTCAGTTCATGAAGCTTTCTTATTTGAAATGTTCTGATGGAAATCTCACAAGTGTTGGAATACAGAACAGCTGAAACTAAAGAATGGAAAATACATGTGCTCACAGAAAAGTCACATTTAGATAAAGCATGTACTTAATTCTGATTATTACTGGGAAACTTACTACAGACTTAGCCAAATTCAGTCTCTTCATGTAGTGATTTCCACAGATGGGCTGGGAAACTGCAGGACAGGAATCCTCTCACCAGCTATGCTCAATACTGCTGGCTAACTGGTGTCTGGTAAATACAGAATTATCTTAACACCAAAGCTCCCCTCGCTGAATGCTGCTGTTTTAAATTGCTGCGTTGGGTTCAAGCTTGTTGCTGCCCATATTATCTTAACAGAAAAAAGCTCAAAGCAGAACTTTTCCAAATAAAACTTTCTATTTGTATGGTTTTTTTTTTTTTCTTTTTTTGTTTCTTTTTTTTTACTTGTCTGATTTCTTACCCTGGACCTCTGTGCTTCTGAACTATTTCAGAGTTGATGGTAAAATGTCTTTAATGGAATAAAGAGTTCAGGGAAACAGGACAAAAGAGGAGTGACAGGGAAAAGGTGGATTACTAGAAGGGCTCCTACATCCACATTACTCAAATAACTTCTGCATGAGCAAAGTGGCCTCAGCTGGCCCTTGAGGACTCCTGCCACAGTCACAGAGGTGACAGCAAGGAGCAACCAAAGAAGGTGAGTAACAAGTGTCATCTGGGTAGTTTATTTGGGGAGGTGAGGAGGATTCTTTCTTCAGATATGACCAACCTCCACTTAGGAGAACCAGGACTGATTTTTGTTTTTGTCTTTTTGAGACTGAGTTTCACTATGCAGTTCAGACTGCCCTGAACTCACTTTGTAGCCCAGGCTGGCCTTGAACTCACAACAATCCTACTACTTCACCCTCCTGAGTGTGGGATTATAAGCATGTGCTACCATGCCTGGCCTAGGACTACTGTTAGGGGATGTAAGGGATCACAGTGACACGTTTCAAGTATTGTCCTTCATGAAACCTTTTAAGTTCCATGCTGTCCTCAGTTTTTCAGTCACCAAAATGAACTATCAGCTCTATAACAAAACCGCTATGATTTATTAAATTTACCCCACAAAAATATGGCATGGCAGGAGCAGAATGAGCATTTTCCTCCACGTTTAGCCATACCATGCCATCTAAAAACCAGTGAATCCTGTGCACTATATTCTTGCCCTTCCAAACTTCAGCCTGACTGTGGCAATCATGTTGTACACATTCTGAAACTACTTTTACCTGTGGGAGATTTAGAACCCCCAGTTTTCTCTTTAGCTAAAACAAATTCATGTGGTTATGGAGTTGCCATTCTGCAGATGGTTTTGGGAAGGCTACAGAAAGCTCACATTTAGTAAACCAAACTGTGACTGTGCTACAGAAGAAACGTGAGTTGATTGTAGAAAGCATTTTTGTTGAATAAACTATAATACTAAAATCCCCAAGTCCCAGTGAAATTTTTATATCCTCCTGCCCAGCTGTGAGCACCTCTGTGGAGTAGGGCCAGGGAGCACAGGTGAGGAATGAACGGGGCAGCACTGTCCTGGTATCTGGTTCGCCAATCAGTCGTGCTCTGTGTGCACTACTGTGATACTTAAGTTTTATTCCTCTGTAGTGCCTTCTGCACAATTAAAAACATGTCCTCTGGTTTGCTCTCCTGCATGTACTCAAAATCTGAATCGAAATGAGTTTTCTTGGTCTTGTTAAGTAGATTAGATCTCTCTTATTACCACAAGACAACTATCAACACCAAAACCAGCTATCCATTTGATTTTAGATCAGCTTTTTAGTGTGTGCCCACATGTGCGCACACACAAAATCAGTAAAACCAAAAGGAACGAGAAAAAAGGCACCAAAAGAAGGAGCCTTAATTTTGTTGGCAGGGTGACACTCCTTGTGCTGTTTGGATTTGGGTGGAACATCACAATGGCAGGAAGAGGACGTCTCAAGAAATTTCAAAACTAGCTGATACTCATCTGGCATTGTTCCTGGTGTTGTTGTGACAGTGTGAGAGTAGGGACCGTATAGCACGGGCAGAGGGTTGGGGGTGAGGAGGAAAGCTTTGCTATCAGACAGAGGCTGCCAGTCCTTATGGGACTGGGCTGAGAACAACAAGGTGCAATAAGAGGAATCAAAACAGAAGGAAAAGCATTTCTTCTCCCAGGGCCATGCCAAATTCTGCTCCATCCCCAATCCCAGGCCTGTCACCCTGTCTCCAGGCCCCTTCTCTGCTGCTTTCCCAGTGACTCCAAGGCCACAATCCCACCTGGCTGATGCTACACAGCATTCTCCCTGCCTGCAGACTATGCATTTCATTGGGTCTAGGGTTATAATTCCCCTTCTTTGCACCTGGTGATTCTCCCTATTAAATAACAGCCCAAAAAGCCACCCCAAGTGCTACAGGTAAGCCAGGCCAAATGAGAATAGCCAATGTTCTGCGATGGCATGTTGTTGGGCATGGGGGCCAATATTAATGTAATGAGGCAGCTTAACACAACTCCCGTGCGCGCCAGGCAGGCACGAGGGAGGAAGTGGAGGACCAAATCAGCAGCTGCATCACAGAATTCGAGTTTGAATGATTTTTCCACCATGTGATCAGTTCTAGCATGCTTAAACAGTTTCCATGGGCATGCAGAAGGATCAGCTACTCTTAGTATCTTACCCTCATCCCTTCAAATCGTGATAAGGCTCTTAAGGGTCTCAAAGCTCTTAGGGTCCTAAGGGACTTTATGGCACCTAGTTCCGAGTAGCCCAGGGCATTAGCTATAAGGCTGACTAAAGAGACCTACACAGAAACAGAAGAGAAAAACAAAAACAAAAACACAACAAAAAAGAAAAAAAAAAAAAAACAGGTTCCAGAGTGTTAGAACAAAGCCCCTAGCACTGATTACACATATTGGGCCCCTCCCCCCCAAGGCTGAGGAATTGGGTAACACCAGCTGCCTACTTCAACTTGACTCAAACGACCTGGAAGGAAAGGTGGTTGAGAGAGGCACAAGAAAAAACACAAAGGGAAGAGAAAATTGAGAGAAGGCAGTAGGACAAATGCACAAGTTGAAAAGGTAGAGGCTCAAGGGAGAGGGAGAGAATGAGGAAGTTCCATTGGAAGGAGAGGAGCCTAAAGAGATGACAAGAACCTTACCCTCGCCCTTTATAGTCTCTGCAGGTCCCAGAAGTTCCCATTAAATTAAGCCAGACAAACTTAATGGTACCTATGGAAAAGAATACAGATAAATACACATACTCCATACAAGCTGCCCCCTCCTCAGCTCATTCACCATGGGATTTCCAACAGGGACAAGCTCTCTTACTCCTGGTTGGCAAGAAACCACTGCTTGAGAATTTCATGAATCACAGTATCAACAAAGGAAACACTCAATAAATACCACAGGTGACATTTTGTAATACTCAACAAGCAAAGAATCAAATGAGGAAACTTGTTGACAAAATTTTGGCACAATTAGGTAGCTCTTTGTTTTCACTATGTAGTTCAGGCTGGCTTTGAACTCATGGCCGTTTTGCCTCAGCTTCCCAAGTCCTGGGGGTTATAGATGTGCACCATCATGCCCAGCTTCTCATTTTTAACTATAACCATTTCATCACAGAAACATAAATACAGCCCCTTCCTGGCCAGGAGATCTGGGGTTAGGTCTTGATCACCGAATTTTTATTTTTCCTTATAATTCCCATTCTTTCCCTCCACAACTGCCCTAGGTGAATTGGCCTCAGCTGTCAACTCCAGGACAATCTTCTACAACTCTCATGAGTAGATTAATAGCTGGGAGAATTCTTGAAGGAAAAACTGCCTTAATTTTATAGATAAGAGACCTATCCTCCTGACTCTTGGGCCAATCCTCTTTTATGGATTAACTGTGGAAGGAAGATTGATCCCAAGCAAAACAGGTCATGTGACAATGTATTTTTTTCTTAATGAATTTATTACAGGGTCTACAGGGTTTCCAGGGTCTCACCACACAGATGGGATTTGTAGTGATTCTACTGTTTTCAGCCTCCCCAGTGCTGGGATTATACGTCCCCACTACGTCCAGTCTCTGTCACTGACTCAGTGTGCCCCAGGGGCAGGGCCAGCATGGCACGCCAGGGATTGAACCCTGTCCCTGTGCCTGCCTAAGCAAGCACTTTAGTCTGTTGAGCTATCTGGCCAGCCTGTGACAATGTTTTAACAATCATCAGTGTCTGAATGGCCAGAGATGATTTGCTGACACACTGAGAAGTCTGTAGGTCTCCATATCTACACTTAGGCCAAAACCTTTTGTACTCTTACAGGGACAGCTTATCTGGCTTTATCAGATCTCTAGAGCCGTTACCCTGACCACACAAACACTGAAAACTGGCTAGCCACACCCATGGCTGCCTAGGCCTGATCTGGGGAAGACATGGAGCTCTTCAGGGAACACCAGACACGAACATACCCTTAGCTCATCCAGTCCTACAATGTCAGGCTCTGTGTTTCCTGGACTGGCCTGTTTCTTACTCTGAAGCACAGATTCTGGGATAAATCAGGATAGTCCTCCCAATAGCTTTTAAATTCTCTCTACTGGGAAATGGTGGTGGCAGGATGACCTCCCTTAAATAATAGTATTTTATGGAAAAAATTTGGCTTGATTTGCTGATTTTTATCTCCAACTTAAGGCTTTAGCTCCTTGTGTTTTTGTGAATTATATACGTGCGCACGTGCGTACACACACACACTTTTTTATAAAGAAATGGCAGGGTAGAGGTGGAAGGTCAAAGATCTAGTGACGATAAGGAATGAGGAAGCTTAAAAGTTTAATTTTATAATCAGATGTGATGAGTGGGGCATGGTAGTGGGCACCTATAGTCCCAGGAGGCTGAGGAAGGAAGATTGCCAAGAGTTTGAGGCCCAGTCTGGGCTACAGATTGCGTCCAAGGCTAACCTCCACTATATAGCAAGACGCTGTCTAAAAACAACAAGAAGAAGAAACCACAGTTGGGTGTGAAGCAGTGGCACATGCCTACAATCCCAGCATGGAGGGAAACTGAGACAGGAGGATGAAAAGTCTGAGTCCCAGCTGGGTAATTCAGTGAAAATCTTTCTTAAAATAAAAAATAAAAAGGGCAGGGGATATAGCTCAATGAAAAGGCTCTGAGTTCAATCCCTAATACTGCTCCTCTCCCCAGGAATAAAATACAACAAAATGGGATGTGAACCTTGATTTATATTTGTACACATACTTATTACCCTTTAGCCTAGATATCTTATCTGGAGTTGTAGAAATTGTCCAAGGCAAATTTATAACAAGTTCCCTATTTGACCCCAATATTCTTTTTTCTTTTTTTAAACAATAGGATTGAACCTGAAGCCTTTGCACTGAGCTACATGTCCATCTGTTTTTTATTCTGTGACAGGGCCTGAGTAAGTTAATAAACTGCCCAGGCTGGGCTTGAATTTGCAATCCTCCTGCCTCAGTTTCCCAGGGTAGTGGGTTTACAGCTGTGAGTCAACTGGCTACGACCCAAAGAAAGTTAATTTCTCCCTAAAATGAAGGCCTCAAAAGCCTTCTGTGGATCACAGTCGCACCATCCAATCACTCGCTCTCCTCCTAAATACTCAGCAAAAATCTGTCTACTGTTCTCAACTCTTAACCCCAAACAATCTAAAATTGCCAGATTCTTGCTTGGTAAGACCTTAAACAGGTACATCTGAAGGTAAGGTATCCCACTGTAACCAATCACATAGGTTCAAAAGTCCCGAGGGCTATCTTGTGAAATTGCTAGGTAAAAACTGTGGAAAAACAGCTTTGAGTGGCTATCGGCCTCATAAAAGGAAAGAGGTTTTGGGCTGTCCAGAGTGGGTAATTTATCTGCTCACATTCATATCTCTAGTGAGAAGGGAGATGAAGGAAGCAAAAAGGTGAATTCAGAGGTTGACTGTACATGCTGCTGAGAGAGAATGTGTTCGGCTGATCAACTGAGCCAACATCTCCAGGGCTATGACCAGAAGGTCTTATCTGGGTTATTGTTTAGCAGCTGAGGGCTCTCTTATAAATTTCGGAGTCTCCATGTTAAACCCTCACTGGACATAACCAGAATATGTGTACTTCATGGAATGAATGGAACCTAAGGAAAAAAAAGAAAGAAAGAAAGCTGAGGAATCAATATGCAGGGCATCCAGAGATGAGATGCTTGGCTTCTGAACGTTCCTGTCCCTGGAACAGATATGTTGGTTAATCTCTTCAAATTGTGGGTGAGTTTCTTCTTGGAGAACATAACAAATTTCTTTTACTGGACACAATCTCCAGCGAAGCAAAGACCTGAGCAAAGTAATACGTCCCATAGCTTATTAACAAAGAGAAATAACCTTAGAAGTTGTCTGGATTATCCCTGTGATTTAAAAAAAACCTGTACTCTCAGCAGCTTTAAGAGACCAGGAACAATGGATGCCATTAGGGAAACAAACATGGAGATGAATGCTGGATTCCAGTGTCAAGCTGCCAATGGATGAAATGTGAGGAAGAGGGTCTTTCAGAGATGGTACTGAACTGGGATCTAAAATTTACATGACTGGTTGTTCTAAAATGCTACAGAAACCAGATAGTTTACCCAAATGGGCAGTAAAAATTTGGATAATTCCAGCTTCCCAGTTGTCAGTCCAAATCTTATTTTTTGTCCGCTATTCAAAGGCGGCCACCTGTAGAGCTGCTGTAATGGACTAGGGTGTTTATTTCCTTAGTTCTTTGTGCATAAGTCTCATTTTTTTAGGCCCTTAGACAAAAAGTGCCCGTGTCTATTGGTTCCCCTGCACACATTTGTATATTGTTAAATGCTTAATAAACACTGGGGAAGTGAAAAATAAATGAACTCTTCTGTTAGACATAAAAGGTTGACAGAAGAGGGGTTCCCAGAAGGGCTGTTTCCAGAATGCTGTGTTATAATATGTCTGGAATGAAGCCAGAGTTGCCTGGAGAGCTACTGTAAGTTTCCCAGAGGCTGCGACCACATCTGCTTCTCCTCCTATGACTCCTTAGGACTCTAGGACAATTCAGACAGCATGATATTCAACTTATATTGTTTGCCACAAACTGGAACAAAGGTATTCTGTGATGTCAATTTTATATTTCACAATAATGTGATAATCCAACAAATACCGAAAGTGATAGGAACTGACAGACTGCAGTCAAATGGCCATATGCCTATCTTATTATCTTTTCATGTCCTTCTTCCTAGCATACTAACTAAAATGTTTACAAAATGGTGGTGCATACAGACTGCTATGCATCAAATGACTGGGATAGTAGGGCCATGTGAGAAACCTGATCAGTACCCTGAGAGTCGTTCAGGTTGGGGTAGAGAAGGAGGAGAATATCATGTGGGAAAGCATTGTTTCAAACCAAACTTTTCTAGGTTACCTCAAGTGTTAGTAAAGTAAAAATGATACACTGCTTTCCTTTCCTCTATAAAGAAAGCTGGCCCAGTCTCATTTCAGTCTGCTGGGCTTTATTCCATGTGCTGTCTAGGTCTCAGGGCAGCAGCTTTCTATCTGAGGAAGAAAGAGGCTTTCCTGCCACAAGGTTATCAACGTAGCTGAAGGAGAATGGAGAACTTTGGCTGTGAGTGTCTCATGCCTGTTCCCTCTGGGACTACACCTATTTGGCTCACCATCAGGGCACAGAGTGCCTCAATTGGGCATCCTTTCAAAGGCTTGTTTGCTGACACCCTTGGGAGGATAATCATGAGAACACAGAGATAGCTCTTGGAAGGAATCACTAACCACAGAAGTTGCACACAGTGTGTTGACAAAGGAACACATTTACAAAATAAGAAATCACTGCTGGTTCAGAATGCTGGGCTCCTGCTTTTTGAGACAGGGTCTCGCTATGCAGTTCAGGCTGGCCTTGAGCTCACTTTGTAGCCCAGGTTGGTCTTCAACTCGCAAGGATCCTGCTGTCTCTGCCTCCTCTGTCTGTGCCACCATGCCTGGCTAAGACAGATTCTTATACTGCTTGTTCCCAGATTACAGAGACATCAAAGGGTTCACTATATGGTCAATGAAATCTGTCTTCTTGTACCAATCCAGCTTATCACCAAAGCCATGGCACTTCTCAGCCCCTGGAAGGAAGTGACTTTTCCACAGCCCCACTACAATTCTCTTGCACCCTTTCTTTAAATGGTGATTTGGCTAAAAGAAGAAAGCATTAGTTATTATACAAAATAAGAGAATAAGTAGCACAGTTAGTAGAGCCAACAAGGAGTAGGTGCTGGTAGGGTGAGAAATGGTAACAGAACGTATCTTCCAACCTGAAAAAAAAAACCAAAACCACAGGGGTGGGGTGGGGGTGTCAAGGCTACCATGCCTTGGAGAAGGTCCTGGAACCTGGAGGGATAAAGGGATTTTTTGCATGGTGATTATTGCAGAAATGTCAATGTGAAAACCTCAAATGGCAGTATGGGAATTCCCTACCCCTGGTAAACTGGCCTGCTCAAGTGAGCCTTGAGTGTCTCCATGAGAATGGCCAGCAGTCACACAGCCCCTACCACCCCCAACCCAGTACCCCCACCACATCCTCTCACCCCTTCTTATGACAGGAGAGCATATCCTGTTGTCTTGGAGGAAGAACTTTTTCATTCCCCCAGACTGAAACTATGGGCCTTTGAGACCAGAGATTCCACATCTTATTCCTAATCTCTGAATCCAAATGAAGCCAAGCCCACCAGAGTAAAGACTTGGTTGGTTAGTACCTGAGTAAATACAGGGACTTCAGAGTTCCCCTTCCCAAAACTAAGATCTGAGAGACTTTTACTCAACCTTGTGTTGACGTGTGGATCTATACCCTAGCCCTATGCAGCTCAGGCCGCTAGAGGGAGAGACACCTACGAAGAGGTGAGCAACAGAGAGCAGGACACGTACAGCCACAATGAGGAAGTCCAGCCAGCACCAGGCATTGGTGAAGAACTTGACAAACCCGTAGGCCGTCCACTTGAGCAACATTTCCAGGATGAAGATGTAGGTGAAGACCTTGTCAGCATACTCCAGGATAGTGCGAATGGTCTTCCTCTGTTCAATGTAGATGTCCTCAAAAGCCTGAAAGAGAGGCAGCAGCTGCCTGTTATAGTGCCGAAAGGTAAATAGGCAACATGAGCTATACTGGCACTCTTCCCACAAGTAGCTGGCCTGTTATCAGCTTCCTGGCCCTCCCCCCACTTGCCTCCAAGTGCTTGGGCCTTCTGCATGCAGGGCAAGTCTTCTACCACTGTGATTCAGGTGCAGTCCACTTTCCTTCCCCCCTCCCCTTTTTTAATGTATTTAGTACATGGTCTACAGGGTCTCACTACACAGACTGGACTTGTAGTGATCCTTCTGTTTTTTTTTTTTTTTCCAGGTCCAGTCCAGAGTTTTATTTTTTAATAGTTTTTCTCAGGAATCATTTATATACTGGACAATCCAGCCATTGAGATGTTTAATTCAGTGGCTTTTAGTACACTCAGACTTACACAATCATCACAATTTTAGAACATCTTCATTATCCCCCCAAAGAACTTCTACACCTTTTAGTGATCACCGCTGGCCTCTTAACCTATCATATTAATGATAGGTTACTGCTAGGCTACACTCTGTGTCTATAATTGCCTACCTTGGACATTTCATAGGGGATCTGTCACCATGGGTATGTCCACAGCATTTCACCAAGTGTAGTGCAAATGCTTGTAGATGCAACAAATGATGCAGACAAGCAGGGCAGGCTGGCTGCCCAGCACTTACATCAATGGCTACTATACCATCCTCTGAGCCTCCCACTTTAATTATGATGCATTCTTACATAAACCTCACTCCCTTACTCTTCATGAGAGCTGTCCTCTTTGTCCTTGGACTCATTACTACACATTACTGCCTCTAGGCTTCTCTTGTGTTCTTGTCAGGGATTTATGTGTCGAAGATATTTACCATCGATTTTGTCCTGGCAGAAAAGGCAACTGTGTGCAGCACCCCATAGGCCTTACTAGTGAATGATGAACACTGAGCACAATGTGAATATAAATAACCCTGCAACCCCTGCGGAGCTACAAATGTAAATGTTTACAGTGTCAGAAGAGCATGAGGGGAGTAGGTGGAAGAACAGCCCCTCCTTCCTATCTTGGGCAACTGAAATGTAGCAAAGATGGGTGATCTGGGGTGGTAGGTGAGCGGGAGGTCATCTGAGGAGCTGCTTTGGTTAGGGTGGCAAACCAGGCAGCAAGGACACATGGTAATCTGTGCATTCACTCTGATGAAAGGAGATCTCAGGCTTGAGGGGCAGCATGCCACAGTTTAAAGAAGATTAGGACGTGGGTACATGTGGATTCTCCACATAAAGGCTCAGAATACTAGACCAAAACACTGTAACAGAACATTATGCTTGGGACCATGGGCAATGTGCACTCAGAGAGGCTGGGCTTGGGCCTTGTCCAGCCTCTTCCCACCGCCTTCTCTGTATCCTTCCCCAGACAGCCCCTCTTCACATTCTCTGCTAGGCCTCACCAGGGCACCACTGCTGAGCAGAATCATGAAGATGATGAAAGTCTCAAACCAGTTGTGCTCTACAATGAGAAAGCAGGTTTTCCGAAGGATCCACCAAGACTTGCCCAGCCCTTCCTCAATGTTGACCTGGCAGCACTTGAACCGCTGGACACAACCTAGCACCAACAGAGAAACAGATTAGATCATGGGAACTCACCCACCCCGGATCTGCCCTTTTTTATGCTTCCTGGGGCCTGCTGAAGGCTGCTTCCCCATCCCCAACCCCCAGCCAGCAGGATGGTGGCTATATCATGTCTGGCTTGGGAACACAGCAGGCAGTAGGGCTGCAGCTATGCAGAAAGACTAAGAAGGCTCTCTGGAGTCGGGCAGATACCTACAAAGCAGTAGCAAGGGGAGAAGAAGGTAACAAGCAGTGGGCACAGATAATGAAGAATCAGTTTTTTTTTTCTTCCCAGTGTTATGGATTAAACCTGGGGCCTCCCACACTCTAGGCAGGTGCTCTGTTGCTGAGCTACATGCTCAGCCTAAGAGGACAGATAAAGAAATACTGGAGAACAGAAATGTCTACATCAGAACGGAGTAGGGGAAACAACATAAACTTCTTTCAAAATGGTGGGCTGGGGAACAAAGTTCTTGAAGACAGCCACGGAGCCCCCTATGCCCCCACCACAGAACAACCACGTGTCATGAGTGATACACAGGTGACGAGCACAGTCCTGCCCTCGCCCTTCACCTTCAGTGAAGCAGGCGTCTGGGTCCAAGTACTCCTCAGGCTGCTCCACAGGGACTTCTTCTACTTCTGGCTTGATATCGATGGTGCTTCCTTCAGAGGAGCTAGTGTCATCCAATTTCTAGACATGCAAGGAAAAAGAGAGATCAACCACTCGACAAGAATGACTCTAACTCTGCTATGCATTATGTACCAGCTGAGATTCTTCTCTCTTAACTCTTATCTAGCTCATCAGCACCCAATCAGTGATGGGCAAGTCCTTAACTCAAATGTGGCCCTAGACCAGTCTCCGAGTTATCCATCAGGCAGATTAATGGCAGTGAAGAACTTAAAAGTTTATTTCAGTCTCTGACCCAGATTCTCCCTCTGTAATGGAGCTAAGTCAGGAACATCTTGGAAAGCTTGGACATTAAGGGAAGGCCTGGTATGAGACTGTGAAGTGGTTGTCTATGTAAAGTGGGTATTACAGAATCTGTCCCCTAAATCCAGAAATGAGCCAATCCCTGGGGCTAACAGAGCTCTGTTTGCTCTCACACAGGACCACGGCTAGTTTCAGGCTGGGATCTTACATCTTTGCTGCCTTCAGGATCCGACTCGCTGCTAACATCTTCTGTGTTGAGGTTCTCAAAATCAGACTCGCCTACAGCAATGGGCACCCGCACAGTCAAATTTGGATTGTTAATGAAGGACATGTGGTCTTCATCAATGATGTACTTCTCCACGCTGCTGCCGATGCCGCTGGTTGTGCCGTTGCCGTTCTTTTGGAAGTCACCATTCCTGTGGATGTCTGCACCAGTGTGGTTGGCAATACAGTTGGCCTTCTTTTCATATAGTTCATCTAGAGGCTTCACTTCATCTCCCTCACGCTGCTTAAAGTGAGCCTGCATAAAGGCATGCACTTTCAGTTTGGTCCACGCCACGCCTTTTTTGATGCGGATGACTGAGATCTGTAAGTTGTTCATTTCTCCATCATCATCTGTGGCTGCCAGGTTGTCTGCACTGAAGGAGCTCAGAAGCAACGCCAGAAACAGATTCAGGACCTACACCAGTATCATTAGGGAAAAGGAGTAAATGTCGAATGATATTAGAAAAGTTACCCATTATACCAGGGGTTGCAAATTGGAACACAATCTATGTAACACATTTAAAAGGTTCTGTTGTGTTTTGTTTGACTCATATATTGTTTTGAACGCTTACATCATCATGAAGGAATTTTTAAAAATTTGGTTTTAATACAAGTTTAGTACAACTTTTCTGGACTCTTTTACAGTTTTATATTTGTGTATATGTACCTCAAAATATACTACTTCTTTTAAAATCAGATAAAGTGAAGGCTGTACTCATTTGGGTATAAATTCTTCAAAAATAAGAACAAAAATGTAGATATAGCTTACTGGGGGAAGATCAAAGAATACACAGCTGCCTTGTATTCATAAACAGATACTTTTATTTTTTAAAATTTTTTATAAACAGATACTTTTAGAGGACTCCTGATAGAAAAATTAGGTTCAGAGAGTCATCACTTTAACAATTTAATAATATAGAACTAAAGTGTACTTCAGGTCATCTTTTGTAAGAACAAATTTTGGAGCTAAGGACACAGCTGAGTGGCAGAGTGCAAGGCCTGAATTAGATTTCCCAGTGTGACACACACACACACACACACACACACACACACACAGAGCTTTGCTTGCCTAACATTTATAAAAACGAAATAACTTTGCCAGGTATGGTGAGCCACAGTCCCACATACTCAGGAGGCAGTGTTAAGACTGAGACCAGTAGTTTGCAGCTACAAAGAGATCCTTTCTTAAAGAAAAAAAAAAAAGGGTCAGAGCCATGGTTGTGGCAAATTCAAGCCCAGTAAACCCCATGGTGTTCTTCAATATCAGAATTGGTGGCCAGGAACTTGGCCACATGAAGATTGAACTGTTTCCAGATGTCATGCTCAAGGTGGCTGAGAATTTCAGGCAGTTCTGCACTACAGAATTAAGAAAAGATGGGGTTTCAGTAGGATATAAAGGAAGCATGTTCCACAGGGTCATAAAGGATTTCATGATTCAGGGTAGAGATTTTGTTAATGGAGATGGTACTAGAGTCATCAGCATTGACCAGGGCCCGTTTGCAGATGAAAATTTCCAACTCAGATACTCAGCTATAAGCCTACATTCTATGACCAACTGTGGGCTCAGTACAAATGGCTGTCAGTTCTTCATCTCCTGTTCAAAGTGCGACTGGTTGGATGGGAAACACATGGTGTTTGGAAAAATCACTGATGGACTTGTAGTGATGAGAACAATTGAGAATGTTCCTACAGGGCCCAACAATAAGCCCAAACTGCCTGTGGCAACCTCACAGTGTGGAAAGATGTAGTCCAGGCCAAGACTGAATCATGAATTAGGGCTTGCCTTGCTGTCTTTGGCTTTCCTGAGTCAGATAAGATGGACTAGCCTCTGCCTTTGCATTCCTGCCTGCTGCAGAAATATCAAACCCAAAACCAAGCACGTACATTTAAGCTTTCAACTGTAAATAAAGGTTCTTGAGTGCTAAAAAAAGAAAAAAATCAAGAGCTTTAGGAAGTGATGGTGACCTTTAAGTTCTATTGCATAGTCATATGTCAAGCTTTTTTTTTTTTTTGTACTGGGGTAGAATTCAAGACCTTATTGTTGCCAGGCAGGCACTTTAGCCACTGAGCTATCTCCCCAGCCCAATGCTTTCTTATTTTACTATATTGGGCACTGTGATTAATTTTTTCTTTTTTAACTCTTTGTGTTTTCGTACCAGGGATTGAACTGAGGACCTTGTACTTGCCAGGCAGGTGCTCATGTCACTGAGCTTTCTTCCCAATTCCATGATTAATTTTTATTAAGTCTCACTTTTGAAAGGTGTGAGAGGTGCTCATTTCCTGATTTATACCTGTTCTTTACTTTATTAGACACTAAGGCATTCAATTTAGGTGGAGTAACAGTAAGTACAGAATGGTACAGTAAAATAATAAGTATTAAAAAGGAGTATGGCTGGCAAAATGGTGTTGGAGAGGACCTTGAAACCCAGGATGAAGAACTGGAATTTTATTTAATTGTACCCATTACTGTTTTTTATTTTTATTTTAATTAATTAATTAATTAATTAATTAATTAATGTATTATGGCTGGCTCAGCCTGCCCTGGGGCTGGGACTGGCACAGCATGTGGTGCTGGGGATAGAACCGTGGTCCTTCCAGTTCCTAAGTTTTCCTAAGCAAGTGCTTTAGACCGCTGAATCATCTTGCCAGGGGGCACCCCCCATTACTGTTTCTTGAATAAAGTATTCGAAGACAACGATGGAGATGAGAAAATCGTTCCTTAGCTAAATACAGCAGAGGCTAAAAGTTAGAAGGCTGTTGTAAATATCAAGTGATAGGTCAGGATCAGGCTACAGGAATCCCAAACCTGAGCATGTGTAAGAATCCACGGGCAGAGTGTGGATTTCTGTCAAAATATATATTTGTTTGGCCTACTTGAAGAGATTCTGACTCAGTAGATATGCTGTAGGGTCTGGGACTTGGCTGTTTTCAGGTGATTATGATGTAAGTAGACTGTACTTCTAGAAATACTAGATATATTATAGAAATGTAAAGAAAGGGCTGAGTTTAGAAACACTATGAAGAAAGAT
>PVKN010019941.1:0-10791 GCA_004027915.1 Capromys pilorides | reverse complement strand
CTTGTTGCTGGAATAAAACACTCAAAGCCCAAATTTTTCTTTTTTCTTTTTTTATATTTTTAGGGAAGGGTCTACAGGTGTTCAGGGTCTCACTACTAGTAGATGGGACTTATCGTGATCCGCCTATTTATAGACTCCCAAGAGCTGGGTTTACAGGCGTGTGCCACCATGCCCAGTTTCAATTGCCTTCTCAGGGCACCCAGGGGCAGGACAGCAGGGTGGGCCTGGGGATCCCAACCCTGGCCCCTGAGCCTGCTTGCAGGCATCTTAATCCACTGAGCTATTTAGCTGGCACACAAAGCCCAAAGTTAAAGGAGGAAAAAAACTCAGATTGCAGTAGTAGTCCCTGGAAGAAGTATCAAAGTGAGCCAGCTATGGAGGCACACACCATAACTTAGGTGGGCTCGTTGGTTGTAGAGGTTCAGTTCATAGTTGGCTGGTTGAAAGGCAGGATGTTGCGGCAGAGGGCCACTGTAGAGGAGAAACTGTTCATGGTGGGCAGAAGCAGGAAGCCAGCAAAGCAGCATTGTAGCAAGCAGCAAGTCTTCCTATTTCTGTCCTTCGTGTTCTTTCTAGGCTGTATGCCCTCAGAGCAGAGAGCCTGTAATCCCAGTGCTTGGGAGGCTGAAAACAGGAGAATCACTATGAGTCTGATCTGTGTAGTGAGGTCCTGTAAATCCTGTAGACCCTGCACTAAATACAAAAAAAAAAGAAGGAAAAAGAAAAGAAATACAAGCTTAAATATCTCATGGCTTCTCTTGTATGAGAAACTCAAAATACAAGGGGAGTGAACCAGAAGATAGATAATAGGAAATAGGGAGATAGATCTTTTGCAAAAGAGAAGGAGAAAAAAAGAGGGAGTTTTGAGGGAGGTGTAGGGAAGAGATGAAAAAAAGATGTGTTACTCATGTGTAACAACTGCCCAGAAGGAATGTAATCATGACCATCTCTGAATAAAAATTTAATTAAAAAGATAAAAATAGGTATATTGAGGATAATTTTGAGTTCCATGTTGATAATATATCCATGTACTTTAGAATTTATTCTATCCCAAAAGGCATACATCCTACTTTAAAAACTTACCTCACTAGGGCGGGGGAGATAGCTCCGTGGCACAAGTACCTGCCTGGCAAGTGCAAGGTCGTGAGTTTGAACCCTGTTCCCACAAAAAAAAAAAAAAAAAAAAAATTTACCTCACTAGGCCGGGCGTGGTGGCGCATGCCTGTAGTCCCAGCACGTGGGAGGCTGAGGCAGGAGGATTGATGTGAGTTCAAGACCAGCCTGAACTACAAAAGTGAGCTCAAGGCCAGCCTGAACTGCATAGCGAGACCCTGTCTCAAAAAGACCAAAAAAAAATTACCTCACTAGTGGATTAAAGTGTCTGCAAGCTGGCACAGGGGCCAAGGGTTTGATCCTGGGCCTGCTTGCCAGCCCCGCCCACAGGACGAACTGAGACAGCAATTGAGACTGGGCATGATAGTGCTCGCCTGCAATCCCAGCTGTAAATGGGTGGATCACTATGAGTCTGATCTAGTAGTGAGACCTTGAACACCTTGCCCCTGTAAACCCTTCCCTAAAATAAAATAAAAAAAATACCTCACTTGTTTCTGGAAGCTCAGTTATATAAAATAAGCATGCAGTAATCTGAAACAGTACATATTTTAAGTGCTTTTCTCCTGTTTCATTCTTACAGTCTAAGAAAGTGGAAAAGAGGGGCTGGTGAGATGGCTCAGTGGTCTAAAGTGCGTGCATCGGAAAGTTTAGGCCACCCCAGGGACCGTGGCTCCATCCCAGGCACCGCATCTTGCGCTGCCCCTGCCTCCCAGGGAAGGTTGAGCCGGCCATAACACAAACAAATGCATGAGGTTTAAGAAAATAAAATAAACTTCAAAAAAAAAAAAAAAAGTGGAAAAGAGTAGACCCAAGAAAAACCAGTCAAAAGAAGAATGTTTACTTTGTGTAGGAAAAAATATTCTCTTTTGAGTTAAAATATAAGGACTATACCACATGCTATATCAAATCTAACACATCTTAATTATATGACATTACATAATATGTCACTAAGGAATAATGCAGCCAAATAAAACTTAACATACTATTCATTATATAGTATCCAAGGTCCGGTGAGATGCCTCAGTGAACTAGGCTCCTGCTTTGGCAAGCGCAGGGACCAGGGTTCAATCCCTGTCCTGCATGACACACCAGTCCTGGGGCACAATGATCCAGCAATGGAGTTGTGGTGTTTTCAGCTGGGGAGGCTGAAAACAGGAGAATCAGTAGAAGTTAGAGCTGTATAGTGAGACCCTGTACCAAATACACACACACACACATACTATTCAAATTTCAGAGAAATTAAAATGTGAAAAAGTAAATCAGACTTGATAAAATCTATCCTCTTGTGAAATGGTAATGGAATATTTATTCTTTTTTTTTTTTTTTTTTTGGTCTTTTTGAGACAGAGTCTTGTTATGCAGTTCAGACTGGCCTTGAGCTCATTGTTGTAGCCCAGGCTGGTCGCGAACTCACATCAATCTTCCTGCCTCAGCCTCCCAAGTGCTGGGATTACAGGCATGCACCACCATGCCTGGCTGCGGTATTTATTAAAAAGGGATTATTTTCTCAAACACCACAGTTATATGAGATAGTCCTATGTTATTCAAGGCTTTTGTGATTTACAGATAAATATGAGCGCAATATGTGTAATTATTTACTCATTTTGAAGAGACTACCCGGTAATCGGCACTGAAAAGTCTTCTCACCTGATTTTAGAGTGAGGCATGGTGGTACGTCCTATAATCTCAGGTATCACAGAGGCCAACCCAAAAGGATTGCAAGTTGGGCAGCCTGAGAAATTTAGTGAGACTTATCTCAAATATACATTTTTTTCCTTTTTGTCTCTCTGAGACAGTGTCTCATGCAGCTCAGGCTGTCCTTGAGCTCACATTGTAACCCAGGTTGGTCTCAAACTCACAATGATCCTCCTGCCTCAGACTCCTGAGTCTAACAAACATTTAAGAAAGACTGGGAATGTTGCTCAGTGGTAGAGCACTTGGGTAGTATATGGGAGGACCTGGGCTCAATCCCCAGCTCCAAGAAAAATATTGATTTTAGTATAGTTAGGTAGTTGACCTGAGAGGAAACTAAAACTCATGGTTAAATCTTTTTTTCATATAAAACATATAAGGTCAGCAGGAGCAGGGGCCAGGGGTTTGATCGTTGGGCCTGCCATGCCCTGCCACCCCCTGCGGCTGGCAATTGAGACTGGTCATAGCGGCGCGTGCTTGTAAGCCCAGCTCTTGGGAGGCTGTAAACAGGTGGATCACTATGAGTCTGATCTAGTAGTGAGACCCTGAACACCCTATGGACCCTTCCCTAAAATAAAATAAAATATGAGGTCTGTATAGGGATTATCAAAATTATTTTTGGCAAATATTATGATATTTCATTACTTTTAAGACATTTTACCAAGTTGGAGGAAACATTCACCAAGAGGAGAAATTGGCACAACTCAGACTGCAGTAACAGCCGCTGGAATAATTATCAAAGCGAGCCAGGTATGGTGGTACACTCCTGTAATCCCAGCACTTGCAGGGAAGATTCTGAGTTCCGGGACAACCTGGGTTATATCATGAGAAATGTTCTCAACTAAAATTTGTTTTTTTTTGGAAAGAAAAGGAGAGGAAGGGCCAGGGAGATAGCTCAGTAGAATAAGTGCTTACTTGGCAAGCAGGTATAAGGACCAGAGTTCAATCCTTGGTACCGCCAAAAAAAAAAAAAAAAAAAAAAAAAAAAAAAAAAAAAAAAAAAAAAAAAAAAAGAAAAAGAAAGAAAGAAGAGGGAAATTTGGAGAAAGGTCTTTGAATTTTATTTATTTATTTGTTTGCTTGTTTCTTCATTTTATTTACCTTGTGGCTGGCTCAGCCTGCCCTGGTGGTGGGGGCTGGCGCAGCATGTGGTGCTGGGGACCGAACCGCAGTCCCTGCAGTTGCCTGAGCTTTCCCAAGCAGGCGCTTTAGACCACTGAACCATCTCGCCGGCCCTGGAGAAAGGTCTTTGGAGGCACTCTAATCTCCTTCAGGCTAGAGGGGGTTTGTTGTCTGTACAGATCAAAATAGACACTTTCTATCAGTTCTACCAGCTGTTTTTTGTTTTTTTTCTTTTTGAGACAGGGTCTCGCTTTGCAGTTCAGGCTGACCTTGAGCTCATTTTGTAACCCAGGTTGGTTTTAAACTTGCAACAATCCTTCTGCCTCAGCCTCCGGAGTGCTGGGATTAGAGGCTTGCGCCACCTCGCTCTGCTAACACAGTTTTGAAGAGATTTTCAGAGAATTTCTATAATCCCACACACAGCTCTGTTAAGGATATAGGGACCGATAGGTAACGAACCCTGAAAGATTAACTATAGCTCGTGGGCGTGCGGGCTCGCGTGTTGGAAGACAGCTCAGAATTAAGTTACATTTTATATTCCACAAATCCTGGGATTCTAGAACTTTGGTGCTGTGCGGGATCCAGCAGGCCCATTCATGTGTTCTGATCAAAGAACACTGGGACTTTTTCCAGTGCCACGCTAATCTCGCAACGATGAAACTGAAACTCGGCTTCTTAATCTAACAAAAGACAGCGGGTAGGTTCTGGAAAAAGGACTGGAACTAGTTATTTTAGGAGGTGAAATCAGACTCGGCCAATAGCGGAGGAAGAGGCGGGCCCGCGCATGCTCAGCAGCACGCGGTCGCCGCCGCTCCGGGTTTCCTCTTACAGTCACTCTTCCTTTCAGTCCAGTACGGTGGCCGACGGGATTCAAACTGGGGATGAATGAAGAAGGTGTTGGGGGAGGTTGAAAAAGTCGTCTCCGCTTTTTTCCTCTCTCCAGATTCGGTTCTCCCTTTGTGACCTGTCTCCCTATCCCACCCCCATTTTGTCGACGTCCCGGTTTGTCCCAGCGTCTGAGTTCTTGGCGCAGCCAGGGTTTGGGGATCCGGATGATCGCCTAGGCCCAACTTCGGACCGCGTTCTCGAGTTTTGCCGCGTCCGGTCTCTAAGACGCGGCGTCCCAGTGGGGCCCCGTGAAGCTGCAGGGTAGATCAGAAGGTAGGAAGCTCCCGCGCCTCAGGCCTCGGCGCGTCTCGGCCGGGTCGGCAGCCGGCCGGGCTTTGCTCCGCCGCCGGAGGGACTTGGCGGCTGTCTCATGACGGGAGCAGCAGCGGAGAAGCACCCGGGGCTGCGCGCCTCCTCGCTGCAGCCTGTTAACCGACCACTCGCGTTCGAAGGCGAAGTGTCGTTTCTGCCCCTGACTGCCCCACGGTTCTGCTAGTCGGTCGGGACGGCTTTGGCAACCTGCTTCGAGGCTCCCGTTCCCGTGGTGTCCTTGTGTCTGTGTTCGATTTCTCTTAAAGATAGAGAAGTCTCCAAGTGGGACTTTCTCTCTCAGAGATAAGTACCCGGCCCATCTACTTTTTTAAAGCCCACTAACAGGGGACATAAAATAGCGTTAACTTCTCCAGAGCCTGCAATCTGACATTACTTTTGGCCACTGAGGTGATTTACCAGTGTTTTCGTTTACTCATGGAGAGTGGGAAAGGAGTCCAAAAGTTTGGGGCTGAGGTTGTAACTCAGGAAGCATGAAGCGTGACTGTGGCCTTTCATGTACCTGCGTTTATATAGCAAGGAGCTGTATACTTGATACAGTGAAGGAAGTCTTGGATTGGGATTGATTGATTTTTTTTTTGCGGTACTAGGGGTTGAACTCAGGACCCTGAGCTTGCCATGCAAGTGCTTATTCTACTGAGCTGTCTCCCCAGCCCTTGGACTGGGATTTAAAAGTTTTGTTATTATTATTATTTCTTTTTTTCTAGATAGGATCTTGCTGTGTAGTTGTGGCTGACGTTGAACTTACTGTAGTACGGGTGGCTTCTATTGAGGCAGTCCTCCTGCCTCAGCCTCCCGAGTGCTGGGATGACAGGCTGCACCACCACACCTGGCTTTTGCTCTGACATTTATTTCATGAGGGTTCAGCCTTCTGTTTTGAACAAACTAATAGTATTACTTTGTGTCTGTGACTCAGTTTTCTGGGTTTGATACATGTACTATGGAACATAAGAATATTAGACCAGAAGGTTCCAAAGGCTGGACTTAATAATAATAAGCTCAGGTTTTCACATTTTTCCAAGTGGCAGTAGAAACATAAAGAAACAATGAAACCTGAGTTTTAGTTGTGCCAGAAACATTGCCAACATAAGGGCCTACTAAAGACCCATCACATTTTTTAGATTTTTGAATAAGAAGGGTGTTCATATGCTCATATATGTGGCAGTCATAACCATCCTTTTTTGTTTTTTAATCACCAGGGTCAACAGTGATAATGGCTGAGTGTACAAGCCTTCAGTTTGTTAGCCCTTTTGCTTTTGAAGCAATGCAGAAAGTGGATGTTGTCCGCCTGGCATCTTTAAGTGATCCAGAGTTGAGACTTCTTCTGCCCTGTTTGGTACGGATGGCACTCTGTGCTCCAGCTGACCAGAGCCAAAGCTGGGCTCAGGATAAAAAACTTATCCTTCGCCTTCTCTCTGGAGTGGAAGCAGTCAACTCCATTGTTGCATTATTGTCTGTGGACTTTCATGCTTTGGAACAAGATGCCAGCAAAGAGCAGCAGCTCAGGTAATGTTCTGCCAGGTAATAATGGGATTTAAGTAGGTTTCTGAAAAAGTGAGGAATCAGAGTGAGACTATACACCTTGGAGATCATTTTACTTAGGACTTTTTTTTTTTTTTTTTAAATAAATTTTTTTTTTAAATTTTATTTATGTATTTATTTGTTTGCTTGTTGTGCCTGTTTGTTTCTTTATTTATTCATTTTTTTGTGGCTGGCTCAGCCTGCCCTGGTGGTGGCGCCGGCGCAGCATGCGGTGCCGGGGATCGAACCGCAGTCCCCGCAGTTGCCTGAGCCCTCCAAGCAGGTGCCTTAGACCACTGAACCATCCCGCCGGCCCAGGACTTTTCCATTTATAGTTAAAATTCTAGCGTCTTTTGAATTCTTATAAAATATCTCTAGAAAAGTTTGGCCACATACTGTTGTGCTTAGAGAGAACTTCCTAGGTTGGTTATTGTCAGTGGGAAATGGGTTGGGTAACTTCCCCTGGGTTAGAAAGATTTACTGGGCTCATTTGATGTGTTAAACGCTTTCTCTGCTACTGAGCTAAGTCCCCAGCACCCGCAGGTGTGTTATACGCTTTCTTACCCATTCTGAATCCAACCGGTGCTTTTGTTTAATGAAGTATGTGTTAACTACCAGATCTGATGGGAGTCCTTACCTACCTTGGAAATTCCTGTTAGGCAAACTAACAGCATTTCAAAACAAATAGAAAACTTTTAAAATGTAGACTATTTGGTAACATACTTTGTATGTAATTATTATTTTCACACCAGTGTTCTCATAGCTATGGTCTTTCGTGTTTGTACTGCATCAGGCATAAACTTGGAGGAGGCAGTGGTGAAAGCATCCTGGTATCCCAGCTTCAGCATGGACTGACATTAGAATTTGAACACAGTGATTCCCCTCGTCGATTGCGTCTTGTGCTCAGTGAGCTACTGGCAATAATGAACAAGGTGCTCTTTTATGTTTTGGACATAATTGTATCCATGACTTTTTCTTTCAGAATTTTATTTTTACTAATACATGTTTGCAGTACATAATGATGGCTTTCATCATGGGCAGCTGGTACATGTTCAGAACACATCTTCATTCTTTTTATATCCCCTTCCCCTTTCTGTCTTCCCCCTCACTCCATCTCTTTGTCACCCTCCTATTTGCAAGGGAAAGCATTTGTGCTTTGATCTCTATGCCTAGAAAGGTACACAGAAACGGAGGCAAGAGGTCAGGTTGCATCCTCTACTGTTATTTCTTTTTTTTTAAATTTTATTTATTTATTTGTTTGCTTGTTGTGTTTGTTTGTTTCTTTATTTATTTATTTTGTGGCTGGCTCAGCCTGCCCTGGTGGTGGGGCTGGCGCAGCATGTGGTGCCAGGGATCGAACCGTGGTCCCTGCTGTTGCCTGAGCTTTCCTAAGCAGGCGCTTTAGACCACTGAACCATCTCGCTGGCCCCCTCTACTGTTATTTCTGTTTGATAGGTATTTCCCTTTCAAAGGTTCAAAGAATATTAAAAGTATACATTAGTTTTGTAATCCCAGCTAGAGGCTGCAACAGGATTTTAGGTTTGAGGTCAATCTGGGCCGGTTAGTGAGATCTCATTTTAAAATGAAAAAATAAAAAGGGTTGGGTTATCACTTCAGGACAGTGTGCACCTAGGTTTGATTTCCTACCATTGCAAAACAAAAACAACAAACCAAACCCCTGGCCATCACTACCACCACCACAAAAACAAGAAACAAAACCAACAACGAAAGAAATAAAAAAAAAAAGCATGCTTTATAGGGTGCTTTGTCTAATTACTATTTTATATTCACTTCTGCATTCTTTAATAGGGATTTTTTCCCCCTTGTGTGGAATTCATACATTGGCTTCTTGATATTTAGAAAGGAATTTATTAGTGATATCAACTGATAAGTTATAAAATGTAGTACAGCATAATTGACCTTAATTTTTTTTTTTTTTTTGCGGTACCAGGGACTGAATTCAGGCCCTTGCACTTGCCAGGCAAGCACTTATTCTACTGAGCTATCTCCCCAGCCCGTAGTGCAGCATAATTGAAAAATGTGTGGATTCAGTTAGACACTGGTTGAACATGAAGCTCCTCTCACGTGACAGTAATGGGTATCGAAGCTGAATAGGATGTAGAATCAGTGGTTGGCTGGACTCATGTAGCACGTGACTTAATTGCTCCTAAGGAAGGCCATTTTCTTCCAGCAAAACTATAGAGTATATTAAGTCAAGGACCTTTGGATAATTATGGTTTATTGAAACTGAACTTAATATTTCTTTAAAAAAATTGTTTTAAAACTTTATTTGTATATTTATGTTTACGGCCTGCTCAGCCTGCCCTGAAGGTGGGGCTGGTGCAGCATGTGGTGCTGGGTATTGAACCGTGGTCCCTGAGGTTGCCTAAGCAGGTGCTTTAGGCCACTGAGCTATCTCTCCGGCCCAGAACTTAATATTTCTAATGTCCAGGATTTACCATACAAAGGACTAAATTGGATTTTCCTAATAAGGTGATTTATATGAAAATAGGCCCAGAGTTTTAGAGGCAAAAGTTATTTGGGATCAGGGACGGGGATATGGCTTAGTGGCACAGTGCCTTCCTGGCAAGTGCAAGGTCCTGAGCTGGAGTCCAGGTAGCCAAAAAAAAACCACCCCAGCTATTTGGGATCAATTATTAACTTATAGTAAATAAAGTTTGGTTTTATAAGTTGTGGAAAAAAATAAAACCTAAGTTCTGCTTCTAAAGTAAATGCTTGTAGAGAGTATTAGCTAGTTTTAGGTAGAGTTTTTAAGATGTGTTACAAAAAATTTTGTTTTTTGCTGGCAAGATGGCTCAGTGGTCTAAAGTGCCTGCTTAGGCAAGCTTAGGCAACCACAGGGACCGCAGTTCAGTCCCCAGAATCACATGCTGTGCCAGCTCCACCCCTAGGGCAAGCTGAGCCGGCCATAATATATAAAAAAAAAAGTTGCAGGCTAAACTTAGGGGCTGGGGAGATAACTCAGTAGAGTAAGTACTTGCCTGGCAAGTGCAGGGTCCTGAATTCAATCCCTGGTACCACACAGCACATAGATAGATAGATAGATAGATAGATAGATAGATAGATAGATAGATAGTTTTTTTGCTCTTTTTTTTGGTACTGAAGATCAGACTCAGGACCCTGAGCTTGCCAGGCGGGCTTCTATGCCACTTATCTATCTCCCTGGCCCCTTTTTTGGTCTTTTGTGTGAGATAGGGTTTTGCTATGTACTTCAAGGTTGGCCTTGAACTCAATTTATAGCCCAGGCTAACCTCAGACTCTCTGTGATCCTCCTGCCTCAGCCTCCCTAGTACTGGGATTATAGGCGTGTGCCACCATGCTTGGCTTGTTACAAATCTTTGTAAAATCTTTTGTGTCACAAATAATTCTCTTTTTAAAAGTTTTTTATTTACAAATACTTTTCTTCTGTTATTTTCCACTACACTATTTTGATGTTGTTTTCCTGCTTAATTTTAACCAGAGTTTTTCCTTTGTCATTATCTTAATCCATCACTTAGTAGTTCTGCTAAAATAAGCAAACTTTCTACTCTAATTTTTGTTTGGAGTTCTTCATATGGGGAATATGGTGATAAAACTACTGAAGGGAAATTTCCAAAAATTTGATGCTTTTGTTGATCTAAGTTTTAGTTCCTGTTTTTCTGTTTTCTCATAGTTTATTCAGAATTGAATGTGAATTTATATTTATTGTACTGCTTTAAGTTTAGAGTTTTTGGCTTTAGAAAACAATGGTTATATAGATAGCATTCTTTAATCATTTCTTTGGTTTGCCTGTCCTTTAATTTCAGATGTTTTAAAATATGTAAATGGAAATTAATTCTCTAGACTAATGCTGCCAGATCTAAGTAGTAATTGTGATTAAACTGATTGAAAGTGGTGGAATAGTGTCAATTCTGTTGCAGTGTGTTAATGGTATATTAGGAGCTAGGCGTGAGCTGGGCGTGGTGGTGCGCGCCTGTAAGCCCAGCACTTGGGAGGCTGAGGCAGGAGGATCCATGTGAGTTCAAGACCAGCCTGGGCTACAAAAGTGAGCTCAAGGCCAGCCTGAACTGCATAGTGAGACCCTGTCTTAGAAAGAAAAAAAAAAAAAAAAAAAAAAAAAAAAAAG
>PVKN010019940.1:0-16152 GCA_004027915.1 Capromys pilorides | reverse complement strand
AGGAGGAGGAGGAGGAGGAGGAGGAAAAAATCCAAGATAGCCAAGCAAGGTGATGCACGCATGTAATCCCAGGAGGATCATCATGAGCTGAAGGCCAGCCTGAGGCTACATAGTGAGTTTACCGCCAGCCTGAACTGCACAGTGAGACCTTGTCTCAAATCTTCACCTCTTAAAGAAAGTAATCAACTCTTAAATTAGCTTATAGCCCTAAAGTTACCATATCTGTCTTCAAACAAACGCTGGCTACCAAAGAAAAAGAGAGCAAACGAAATGACATTTGAAAAGACGATAACAATAACATTCAGTGCAAACTTGCTCACGAGGTCAGAAGGGCCAGTGACCAGTGATACAGACTGGCTGTTTCCTACCTATCCACTCTGGGCCTCCATCTGTCATAAATAAACACTTCTGCACAGGACGGCTAAATTTGGGAAATTCAGGCTATTCATTCTCTTTCCATTTTCAAGATGTAAGACAAAGCACTGAAAAAGTGTGGGAACAAGATAAGAGGGCAGACACCTATGAGCCCCAGCTTAGCGCTAACAGGCTGAAGCAGGAAGATCATCTGAACCTAGAAGTTCAAGAATTGCAACTGTATGGGCAACAGGGCAAGATAACATCCTACTCCCTTGCTATGGAACAAACCACATTTTATACCATGGAACTTTCTAAAACAAGTGACTACTGCGAGTGACTAGCCTTAGGCCTGGCACAACAGCCACGCCTTGTGCTCCCTTTGAGGCTCCTCACCTTACACTTGGTTTATTCCAATTTTATAAGGTAAAAGTACGTAAACACCAGAGGAAGTCTAAAGTCTAGAAACTGATATTAGCAGATAGAAAAGAAAACATTCAGGAGTATGCTCAAAGGAAATATATTTTCTAGTTGCTTTTTTTTCTTCAGTGAAATAGGGTTTCAGTGTGTTGCTCAGGTTGGACTTGCTTCCCAAGCAGCAGTACACAAATCCACATAGCTGACTTTTTTGTTGGTTTACTTTTCTACGACAAAGTCTCACTACGTAGTTCAGACTGGACCTGAACTCACGCAATTCTCTACTTGGTTTACCCTACTTTGTCTCCAGAGTGCTAGGATAACAGGCATGGGCCACCACGTCTAGCTTTGACTTTTTACAAAACAGAATAATGGTGCTTCAAATGTAGGCAAGAGTAGGCATTACTTCAGTATCTAAACTTATAAAAGCAGTGGTTTTATCACCTCCAACTTTTATAACAATTTCATAATTTAAAAAAACTAAGAATCCCAGTGCTTGGGAGGCTGAGGCAGAGGATCAGTGCGAGTTCGAGACCAGCCTGGGCTACAGAAGTGAGTTCAAGGTCAGCCTGCACTGCATAGCAAGACCCTGTCTCAAAAAGACCAAAAACAAAAAACAAATAACAAAAAAAACTTAAGGTCCAGAAAGGATACTCAAGGTCACTTAACAGAGCCATATTTGAAGATACTGTCACTCCATTTTCTATGAGAGTAAGTTATAAGACTGAAGTCAAAAGGAAACATGAAGAGACAAATAAAAGGAACCGGTATTTAAGTCAAAGTGGACAGAATCAAAAAAAAAAAAAAAACAATACTGACCACTGCTAAAGGATCCTAGTAAAATACAGAGGGGCTCTGGGGGAATGGGTAGGAGTTCCGACATCTACTCTACTGCAATTCACACTCTGCATTTCCCCTTATACTCTAGAGATAGAAGATAGGGGTAGAAATGAACTCACTTAGCAGCCAGAGTCAAAAACAGTTGGTAACAAGCCTCAGAAGGAAAGGAAGGGACCCAGGTGTGTGAAAGAATCCCCCAAGGAGAATCCCTGGGTGGGGGGGGTATGACAAACCAGGGCCCTTTCTGGTTTTCCTGGAAGGTTCCTTTCCTTATGCCCTGTCTACTATAATGCCCAACTCTATCTGCTGATCTGCCAGACCCAGAGCTTCAAATAGGCAGGTTCTGCACCAATAAAAATCATAATAGCCAAGGCAGATGAGGTCGTCTCCTGTGATCACTGTTCATGCCTTGTCACCTAACCTGTCCCTACCAATTCCTAGTCCACCCCAGCCTCATATGCCACAGACAGAATAAAGAGTCCACAATATTGTACACGAAAAAAGAATGCCAGAAACTCCCAAAATTTTTCCCCCAGTACAGAAGATGAGGTTGGGAGATGCTGATTAGACCTCAGTAATTTTATACTGTCATAAGCTCTCTGAATGTATATATTGTATTTTTCACATCTCATTTTATATTCAACATCAATGGATGGAGTCAAGATTTAAAAATATTCAATGTTCATATTCAATATCTTACAGTGATAGTTTTGTATTTACATATAAACATACCAATGTAGATGGTCTAAATCAATTTTCTCTTACTGTACAACAGAACCATCTGAAGAGTTTTTAAATGTACTTGTTGACTGCAATCCCTGCCCTCTTTCTACCTAGTTTCTGATTCAACAGGTCTGAAGTGGACCAAAAAGCTTTTGTTTCTAACAAGTTCTCAGGAAATGTAGATGTTCTGGGTCTTGAGACCAAATTTTGAGAAATACTAACCATAATTTTGCTTACCTCCAACACTTCTGCAAGCAAATCTCACAATGAACACATTCTGAACTATCTACCTCTTCCTCTGATCTTACCACATGGAAAATACTATCATTGAACTCAGCCACCAAAGTCAGTACCTCTATGCAAGACTGATAATTCAGCAACTGTAATAAGATGCTTATGATATGTCCTTTAAAAGAGCCTACAGAAAATGACTGATTCAAGTCTCCACCTGGATTCTTTCTGAAAATGAATGAAACAAAGGGAAAACAAAGCAAGAAAGCATACAAAGAAGTCTTGACACTCTAGAAGGATAAAAGACTGGATAAGGTTAAAGAAAAGAAATATTGGGCCGGTGAGATGGGTCAGTGGTCTAAAGCGCCTGCTTAGGAAAGCTCAGGCAACTGCAGGGACTGCCGTTCAATCCCCGGCACCACATGCTGCGCCAGCCCCACCACCAGGGCAGGTTGAGCCAGCCACTAAATAAATAAGTAAAGAAACAAACAAACACAACAAGCAAACAAATAAATAAATAAAATTAAAAAAAAAAAAGAAATATAATTTCTTTTTTAAGGGGAAGGTGTTATGAGATAAGCCTTGCTATGTAGTTTAGGCTTGCTTTAAACTCACAATGTAGTCCAGTGTACCTATAATCCCAGCTCTTGGGAGACTACAAACAGGTGGACCACTATGAGTCCAATCTAGCAGTTAGACCCTGAACACACTGTAAACTGCCTCAGCCTCCCAAATGCTGGGATTACAGACATGTGTCACCACACCTGGTTTAATAATTCCTTTTTGATCTTCATTTTCAAAACTTTAGATTTTCAAAAAAGGAAATTTAGAAACTCATCTCATTTATATTATCATCACACAGGAAATATTTGACTATAAAATTAAGCAGGCAAGAGACTTGTACACTGAAAACTATAAAACACTGTGGCAAGTAAGTAAAAGAAGACTGAGATGGAGAGACAACCCATATTTATGGGCTGGAAGGCTTAATACAATTAACATGTCCGTAACACTCAACACAATCTACAGATTCAATGCGATCCCTATAAAAAATCTCAACTATATTTTTTTGTGAATAGAAAGTCATAAAATTCTATAGAATTTTGATTATAGTCAAAATAATCTTGAGAAAGAACAAAGCTGGAGGTCTCACACTGCTAGATTTCAAAATACAGTGACAACTTGGTTGTGAAACAGCTTTAGGTTCAAAATTTCCACTACTAAAAAGAGCAAAGCTTGGAAAAATTGGCTTGGTGTTCATCACTCTGCTTGAACGGTCAAAACAAAAATCTGACTTGGATAAAGCTACACAGGCCAAGTGTGAGTCAGCCACATGTTACATCTCACCACAAAAGGGACACTTCAGTCTAAGAACCACTCTAACAGAAAATACATAATGGCTTGTGTTAGTGTATTAAAACATTCATTATTGTGTTCTTTTGTGCTTTATTTGCATAAAATATTACAACCATTCCTCTAAAGAAAGTGATACCAATATAAAGCTAAAAGGAAAACTGTAAGAACCATGATAAAGTTAAAGTGAAATTTGTTAAAGTTCTGGGAAAATGAATTTATAAGTGTAATTTTGGGGTCTCACAATCAATTATTTGGTTTTCTATTATTTCTTAATGGAAAAGTATGTTCAGTCCTTGAACAGTTTGGTGTTCAAATAATGAATATGGAACAAACTGAATTTAACAGCCAGGTATCACTATTATTACAAAGGTATAGTTTAGTAACCAAAACAGTATGGTATTGACTTCAAGACAGACATATAAACCAATAAAACAGAGAGATCAGAAATAAGGGCTCAGGTATATGGTCAAACCAACTCCGACAAAGGTGTCAATAAATGCATAATTGAAAAAAAAAAAAAGTCTTTTCAACAAATGGTGCTAGGAAAACTGATACTCATATACAAAAGAACAGAGATAATCCCAGCACTTGGGAGGCAGGAAATAGGTGGATCACTATGAGTTGCATAGTGAGACCCTGTAGAAAAAAAAAAAAAAGACAAAAGAACAGAGATGGATTCTTATACCATGTACAATAATTAACTCCAAAGAGATTAAAAATGAAACTATCAAATCCTAGAAGTAAATACAGGAGAAAGCTTCATGACATGGAATGAACGGTGATTTCTTCTTGATATCAAAATCACAAGCAACAAAAGCAAAATAAATGGGGCTCCATGAAGGTGACTCATGGAAAGGGAGAAAATATTTGCTAATACTCATGAGGCGTTAATATCCACAATATATGAAGAACTAGTACAACTCAATACCAACAATAAACAATATCTCCAAATAAGCATATTATGGGCCAGCTCATAAAGCTGCAGATTAAAGCATCTGCAAGCAGGCACAGGGCCCAGGGTTTGATCCCCAGACCTGCTGTGCCAGGCCGACTGAGATGCCAACTGAGACTGGGCATGGTGGTGCACCTGTAATCCCAGCTCTTGGGAGGCTGCAAACAGGTGGATCAGTATGAGTCCAATCTAGTAGTGGGACCCTGAACACACTGTAAACTGTAAACCATTCCCTAAAAATATCAAGAAAAAAAGCATATTAAACCAAGAGGAAATTATTAGAATTCATATTTCTCCAACAATGATACACAAATAGCCAACAAACAGAGGCTGACAAGATAGCTCAGTGGTCTAAAGCATCTGCTTAGGCAAGCTTAGGCAAAGTGCAGGAACTGAAGTTCAATCCCTGGCACCACATGCCACACCCATCCCACCCCCAAGGTGGTCTGAGCCAACGAAAACAATAAATAAAACACAAATAGTCAACAAGCATGCAAAAGGATAGTCAGTGCTACTAATTATCAGGGAAAATTAAACAAGTTAAACAATTATTTATCATCTTATACCCATAAGAACTTTTTTAAAAATCGCCAAATAATGAGTAAGAAAGTAAAGGAATTGTGACCTTTGTGCACTGCTTGTAAGTTAGAAAGCAGCATGAACATTCCTAAAATGATTACAAACAAAACTACTATATGATCCAGCAATTCTATTTTGAGATATATGCCCCCCAAACTACTAACAGGATGCTTCAGGAAATATGTGCATATCCATGCTCACTGCAACAATATTTATGATAGCCAAAATGTGGAAGAACGTAAATACTTAACAGATAAATAGGTAAAGAAAATATGACATAGTATTCAGCCTTTAGAAATTAAGAAGGGGCTAGGCATGGTGGTGCACAACTATGATCCCAGCACCTGGAGGCTGAGGCAGAAGGATCTTAATGAGCTAATGAGGCCCACCTGAGCTACATAATGAGACCCTGTCTCAAAAAACAAACAGAACAAAGAAACTAAGAAAAATCTGACACATGCAACAACATGAATGAACCTTGAATCTATGCAAATCATGTAAGCCATCCAAAACGACAAATAGCATATTGATCCCACTTATAGCATGTTCAAGATGCTGGGTTTGATCAGAAGTAGCCAAATTCACTGAAATGCAGGTGGCTGCCAGGGGCTCCTTAGATTGCTCTTCAGTGGGTATGGGTTCAATCACTCAAGAGGAAAGCCTTCTCTAGCTCTGTCAGACAATGTACATGTAACTAATAAGGCTACATTATGTACTTGAAAAACCACTAAGGGTAAACCTAAGTCACTCATGAAAGAAAAAAGTTACATCTGTTACCAGAACAAAAGTAAAGTATCTAATTGGGTGAAGAGACCCGGGGAAGAGTAGGGAGAAACATAAGCTGGGACACTGATGTGAACAGGTGTGGGGCAGGGGGGAATGAAGAGGCAAAAAGCTTCGTACTCATCTTCTGGAGTGGCAAAGGAAAAGGGCACCATGTCAAAAAGCTGCAATTCCCTATGAAAAGACCATATTCTCAGCCTTTGGTTCCTTTATTATTAAAATTGCTATTTCTCTTCCAAGTTGGTTTTAATTTCCTGGCAGGTGAACCTCCAAGTCCTGCAGCCTTTCACTAAATCCCATCCTCTGCTCAAAGTGTTCCACTCTCAGAGAGAAGGTTTTCTATAGTCCACTCACACAGCTCAAAATAAGGTTGTCTGCTGTGTAACCTGACATAAGGAGATCTGCTCACTAATGTGAGCTCATCTACCAACTTTGCTTAGAACCCTCTCTTTCCACCTTTGGAAACACGAGGAGTTTGTTAATTGTTGCTATTTAAAAATCAGGCAGCTTATCAGGTGAGGGGCTGTCAGCCTGTCAGCTAAAGTGGAGCCTCTGTGGGTGAACTAGGCAGGATGCAAGGGTGGAGGGAGACATGGGCACGACAATGTCCAGGATCTACCCCGGTGGAGCCCTGTGGTAGGGCACTTAGTAAATACTAGCCTGCATCTTTTTTTTGAACAGGGACTAGCTATGCAGTCCAGGCTCACCCTGAACTCCCTACATACCCCAGGCTAGCCTAGAACTCACAGTGATCCTCCTGCTTCGAGTTCCAGAGTGCAGGGACTGCAGGGATGCATCACCAGGCTCAGCAGTGGTGGAGTACCCCTCCCCTTCCACCCTGCCTTTTCTTTCCTTCCTCTTTTTTTTTTCTTGGTGGTACTGTAGATTGAATCTAGGGCCTATACACTGAGCTACACTCCTAGTCTTCTTAATTTTTTTAAAAAAACTTGTATTTTGGATCATGGTCTCAGTCAAAAACTTGTCCAGAATAGACCTAAACTCTGTTAGAAGCATGCTATACCTTGCGCAGGTTAGTTTTCTTTATAACAGGTCTCACTAATTTACTCAGGCTAGCCTTGAACTTGGAATCCTCCTGCCTCAGCCCTCCCCTCCCCAGCTTCGAGGATTACAGCCATATGCCACTACACCTGGTTTTCCATCAATACACTTGGCTTATACTACTTCAATGGTTAGATACTCAAAATGGAATTTAAGTAGGAAATATGATGTCACCTTGGTATAGATTAAGGCACCAAGAAAGTCCATGTCTTGCTGAGCACTGTGGTACATACCTATCATCCCAATTACATGGGAGGCTGAGATAAGAGGATCACAAATTTGTGGATAAACTACATTACATAGCAAGACCCTATCTCAAAATAAAAGTTAAGCCAGGGACATAGCTTAGAGGTACAGTGCCTACCTGGTAAGCGCAAGTTCCTGAGTTTGATTCCCAGTACGAAAGCAAGCAAGCAAGCAAAATAAAATTTTAAAACTACTGCAGATATAGCTCTATGATAGGGCACTTGCTTAGCATGCATGAGGCCCTGGATTCATTCCCTAGCACCACTACCACAACACCAAAAAGGAAGAAAAAAAAAGGAATAAAAGACAAATCCGTACCTTGAGTAAAGTAGTATAACTTTTTTTATACTACTTTAGAAAGCAGTATGAAAGTTCCTAAAATGACTAAAAACAGAACTACTATATGAGCCAGCAATTCTACTTCAAGACATATGCCTGTTGACTGTCAGGTGCGCATGCAACCCAGTGTTGTTAGCTTTTGATTTTTTCCCCCAGTAGAATTTGGAAGTCTAAATGTATATGAGAGAATCAAAATGGTTAGAAGAGTTGTGGAGCCCAAACATATGTGAAGAATGTTTGGCAATGTCCAGGTTAACAGGCCCACCCACTGAAATGAAATCTATTCACACAAACATGGTTTTTCAGGAGCACTCCCAACAAAAAGAAGATGCTCTGGACCTCACTCCACCCCAAAACTGTATCAGAAATGTAGGAAAAGGGGGATTACATTACTATAATGTACAAAGAAAAGGGGGTATTTTAATGGGGTATTGCTAACTAACATAAACAATAAATAAAACAAGCAAAATAAATTATGCAAACAGAACCCAGGCCAGGGAGATAGTTCAGCAACATAAGCACCTGCTTATGTATCACAAGCACAAGATTGTGAGCTGAAAAAAAAACCTTACACCTGGCTTTAAACAACCTCCAATACACCCCTTAGAGCTCTGCTCTGAACAGATGCAGTAGAGAAGGGGAATGGAAGAAAAAGGACAAATGTACCAGAAATTGCTCTCCAGGATTTCAGCATGTACACAGATGGCGCTGTAGTTCAACCCTGGGCCTATGGTGATGTTCACCACCCTATTTACCCCAGGAAAGATGATGCCTGTAACTTACAATCTTACCTGTACCAAGGGAAGATGCTTGTCGGGCACACTGCCTAGAGGACCTGCCTGGTAGCTCCTGTACTCCAGCCAGGGTGGGCTGTGCATACAAATCCCAAGGCTGAGGAAAGACCAGAGACTTGGTCCCTGTTCTTTACCATCAAAAATTTCACAGGTGTCAGTACTCATGCACCTGTACACAGTTTAGAGCAAGAAAACAAAGAAAAGGGTAGGAGGCCCAGACCAACTTCTGGCTCTCATCATCACAAAGCCTTGTATTACTCTGGCACCCAACTCTTCCAAATTGAGCTGAAGTGAGGCAAGGATCAGCCAACTCCAGCTGTAAGGCCAGCTCTGACCCAGTTTGCTTCAGTACCGCTCATAAGCTAAAAATGTTTACGTTTTTAAACAGTTGAAAAAGCATCAAACAATTTTTTCATGACATGTAAAAATTATACAAAATCAAATTTCTTTTGATACCCAAAGATTTTTTCAGGATAGAGACACTCATTCATTTACATATCATCTATGTAAAGCTCAAACTTGTAGCTGTACCACCTACAATGCCTAAAATATTCACCTTGTAAATATTTATCTTATCTTTTTACAGAAAAAGTTTGCAAACAACTGATATAAAACATTGAGCAAAGACCACACTCAGAATTCAAAAAGGTTGAAAATAGAATGACTGGAGCTAGCAGTGTAATTCAGTGCTACAACACTGAACTATATATGCAGGATCCTGGGTTCAACTCTCAGCACAAAAGCAGAAGCAGAAATACAGAATAACCTAACTGGGCAAGTGAGCAGCAAAGGCAAGATAGATTAACAGCAAAGGACCAGGCATAGTAGCACCAGCAGTCTAGCAGACTGAGGCAGAAGGATGAAAAGTTAGAGCACAGCCTGGCTTGAGGACATCAAAATCCTGTTATAAAACTTAAAAACAACTGGGTAGGTATGGTGGTAGATGCCTTAATCCCAAGACTTAGGAGGCTGAGGCAAGAGAATTACCTTGAGTTCCAGGCCAGCCTAGACTAACCACAGTGAGACCCTACCTCAAAAACAAAACAAAATAAAGCTTAAAAATAATTTTTTTTTTTTTTTTTTGGTGGGACCAGGGTTCGAACTCACGACCTTGCACTTGCCAGGCAGGCACTTGTGCCACGGAGCTATCTCCCCGGCCCCTTAAAAATAATTTTTAAAAATAATAACTTTAGGGAGATGTACTGATAGCAATGGTACCTTGTCGTTCTCTCCACATCCTCATGCCCATATTCGCCATAAACTGGTTTCCTAGCCATACTGTATGATAAGTCAAATATCTAAATGTCACTGCCTTATAAGAAGTGCCTCTTTTCTCTGATATTTTAATAAGATACAAAGGACTTTGTAGTAAGTATCAAAGATTAAAAACAGCTGCTTTCCTCATACTATGCATGGTGGTGAAGGAAAAAATACCATGTAGTACTTTTGGCTGGTACTATAGTACCATATAGTACTTTTAGAATTAATAAAACAAGATTTTCTTAAGCTTGAGGGGGTGGTTTCTGAAAATTCAATGATGGACAGTTTACTACTGTCCACCACTTGCGGGGAGTAGAAGTCCTACAATTGAAATAATGAAGTCTATGAAATTATATTCAGCAAAATATAACAAGAAATAGGAACTATTTCACACATCTTAAATTAGTAATAATAATCTATTTTCATTTACTGTTAACACTCACACTCTTTGGCCCTAGCAATTCCACTTCTAGAAATTCATCCTCTAGAGACACCATACATATGCAAACATGATGTGACACTGTGAGACATTGGCAGAAACCATCCGAGCCCTGCTAACAGGGCATGTGTACTGAATATTCTACCTTTATGAAATATAAATTTTTATTTGTGTATATATATTGATAGATGAATCAGACATGAAAAAATGTCCCTGATATATAAGTACAATAAGCAAAATAAAGAACAATTTTGATAGATCCCATTTTCATTACTCGAGGGAAGAAATGTTTTTGTATAGAAAAAGTTCTGGAGCTAAAATACAGCACTTGGGGGCTGGCGAGATAGCTCTGTGGCACAAGTGCCTGCCTGGCAAGTGCAAGGTCGTGAGTTCGAACCCCGGTCCCACAAAAAAAAAAAAAAAAAAAAGAAAGAAAAAAATAAAATACAGCACTTGCTCTTAGTGATTATCTCTGAGCAGTAGCTCTGTGGAGGACATTTACTTTCTGTAACTGCACATTTCAGCCAGACATGGTGGTACAACTTGTAATTCTAGCACTCCAGGAGACTGAGGCAAGAGGATGGTTTCAGTTCAAGGCCAGCCTGGACTATAAAGTGATTTTAAGGCCAACCTGAACTTCACAGTGAAAGAAGGAAGGGAAGGAGGGAAGGGAGAGAGAGAGAGAGAGAGTGAGAGAGAGATCGAGATCTGAATTAGTTTTTTAAGCAACAAAATGCAGGTATTTGCATTTCCAAACACTTCATGTTGGATAACAATGTTCTAGGCTGACCTTCCTTTCCTCATAGTTCTGATAACACACTTTCTGAGTTGGGGGATACATACCTACTAAGAGCATTCATGCATGTATTCATTCATGCATGTATTCATTCATTCATTCATTCATTCATTCATGTGACAGCTCTTCAAACAAACACTTAAGGCCTTTCTTATTCTGAGAGAGTCAGCGACTCCTTGGATGCTATAAGCCGCATTTTAATAACATAGTCCCCAACATGCTTTTCTAATCTTCACCTATGATCAGGAAAAAGTAAAAATAAAAAGACATCAGTTCTCAGAACACATTCAAATCTTACTAAACAGTGTCGTTCTAATGCTTTGTCATGCATCTAGAGAAGGAATGCACAGATCATTTAGCTGGGGGAAATTTTAGACTAATTTTGATCTCTCAATAATCTATTTGGGGGGCTGGCAAGATAGCTCAGCAGTCTAAAGCGCCTGCTTAGGCAACCACAGGGACCGTGGTTCGATCCCCAGCACCACATGCTGTGCCAGCCCCAAGGCGGGCTGAGCCAGCCATAACAGAAAGAAAGAAAGAAAGAAAGAAAGAAAGAAAGAAAGAAAGAAAGAAAGAAAGAAAGAAAGACAGACAGACAGACAGACAGACAGACAGACAGACAGTCAGTCAGGAACCCTGGAGTTAGTCCCCCATACAGCAAAATAAAGGAATAAGAAATAAAAATTATTTTAAAAAATGATCTATTTGGGACCACTTTATAAGGATCCAAAAACATAAAACCAAGACCAAGTAACTGAAACAGTGTTTCTCCTAGAAACATCACATTTGTTGCAGTTCTACCCAGAAAGAATAATTACAAATTACGTATCAGACCTCCAATTTCTTTCCATGAGAATTCACTGGAGAGTCCCTTTACATGAGCTGCATGAGCCACAGTGACTTTGATGGAATAACACTGTATGAAAGCACAAATTTTAAGTGAAGTGGAGGGAAAGGTGCCCTCTTCAGGATCCAAGAATTCAAATCTCACCTTTACGACAAGTACTGTACCTCTACAAAGCTACTTCCTTTCTCTGAACTTTCCCAAACAGACTTCGGCTGGTTGTGATGGCACACATATATGCCACTGGTTATCATGGGTCCCTGCTTTTAGTGATAATAGAAATTAAAAACACACATTTAGAAAGAAAACAGTCTAATTAGAAAAAATGGTAAAAGACTTTAGCTTAAGGACCCAATAAAGATCAAGTTAGCCCTTAAAAACAACAAAATAAATAAAAATAAAAAGGACCCTAAGAGTGAGGTCCTGAGTTTGATTCCTAGTTACCTCCTTCCCAGAAAAAAGGACTCCAGCTTGAGCAGATGGAGGGGACACGCTTTGATAAAATGCGTCAGACTATTCTATTCACAGTAACAGGAGCCCAGTTTTTAAAAATTAGCTGATAGAGCCAGATATGTTGGTGCATGCCTGTTAGCCTATTATCCCAGCACTCACTCAGGAGTCTGAGGCAGGAGGATCATTGTGAGTTTGAGCCCAGCCTAGGCTAGAAAGTGAGCTTAAGGCCAGCCTAGTACAGCAAGACTCTGTCCCCAAAACACCAACTAAACAAACAAACAAAAATTAGCTGGTAGACCAAGTCCAGTTCACTATTACCTCAGTCCTGGTTTTATAGCTCTAAAGTCCTCACAGATTTGAAGAGTGATTCCATTCCCATAAAATTATTGTCTCTGTAGTGGTTTTAGTCATATCAGGCTCTACTTTTACTAAAATCCATGTGATCACAGATTTAGGACAATGGCTAGAGACTTCTAGACACAGTCAAATGTAAACCTTTTATCCTGATGTTCCCTAGTCTTAGGGATAGGTAAATATAGCTAATAGACACTACTTAAGTGACTAAAAAAAAAACCTTTACAGATAGTTGAAAAGGCACAGTTTTATAAAATACTGATTAAACTTTGTTTTACTGATCTATTGGGAATTTACAGGCCTGGGAAAAGCAGCATAGTTTTTAACAAAAACAACTGCTTCTCCTCTCCCTCCTTTGGTACCAGGGACTAAACTCAGGACCTTGCATTTGCCAGGCAAGCATTTATTCCACTGAGCTATCTCCCTAGCCTCCCAAACACCTTTTAAAAATATACAAATAACTGATTAGGGCACAAGATACTGTGTATGCCCCATTCCCACAGTGGTCTTTATCATGACTGTGTGGATCCCAGCTAACTATGAAGGATGGATGGTAAGTTCTAGGTTATCCTACGCAACTCAGTAAAACCCTTTCTCAAAATAAAATTAAACAAAGATTGGGAATGTGGTTCAGTGGTATAACATTTGCCTGACATGCTTGAAGCCTTAGATTCAACCCCAGTACTGAGGCAAGAAAGACAGACAGATTGGACTCAGACAAATAAACTGAGTTTCTCTAGTTTGTTTTAATTGTTTGTTTTGAGACAGAGTCCTGCTGTATTGTTCTAGCTGTCCTTCAATGCACTATGTAACCCAGGCTAGCCTCAAACTCAGAAATCCTCCTGTCTCATCTTCTCAAATGCTGGAATTACAAGTGTGCACTATCACGTCTAACTGTAAGTTCCTCTGGTTTTAAGATACCATTTCTTTCATTCATTCATTCATTCATTCATTCATTCATTCATTCATTCATATTATGGCTGGCTCAGCCTGCCCTGGGTGTGAGGCTGGCGCAGCATGTGGTGCTGGAGATCAAACCACGGTCCCTGTGTTTGCTAAGCAGCCACTTTAGACCACTGAGCTATCTCACCAGCCCCTAAGATACCATTTCAAAACTTTCCTTTCTCCTAATTAAAAAACCTTTAAAAGCAAAGAGACTCCTACTCTAACAAGCCACAATACCCTAGTCTTTTCCTTCTGAATCCTAAACTCTCAGACAAAAGGGTGGGGGTGCCTTTCGGTAGTGAAGCAAAGGGTCTGTCATCCAAGTTGTAAGGTCCAGTCAGACTACCTAGAAACCTCAATCTGCCTTGCCCACAGGGAAAGAAAGACAAATCTTGCATTGGTTGTTACAATGAAGCACCACAGAGATGTTTTGAAGCACACACTGTGTGCTCAGACTCACTATTCACATATATTAGTAATTATCTCTTCAGCACAAAGGATCAAAATGTAACACCTTAGCATATCTTCCAACCCTTTCCTTTCAATTACAATAACCTTTTATGAACTTCACTCACTAGAAACAATAGTCACCTACAGAAACAGGCTTTGTTTTAAGAGCCAACCTCCCATACAAATAAGGACACCTTTTCCTCCCAGTCAGCCTAACCTAGCAGTAGCAGCAGCCCAACAGTGACACCTACTGGAGAAGTAGGAGCAAGGCCTAACTGTCAAAAAGGATGAGCTCCTTCTGATACTGACATGCTAGGACCACTGGTTTACACAGGAATGTAGCCAGTCTCTAACATGTGCTTATCTCTGAGTCAGCCGTCGGCACCTACAATATACCATACCCTGGCTCATTTAAGGGATCCCCGCTAATATACCTACTATGTTCATATAGTATTTTATAATGAGAGCTATGCACTATTTGTATATCTTTTTTTTTTTTAAGGACTTTTTTTTAATATTTATTTGTTCATTTATTTATTTTATGTTATGGCTGGCTCAGCCTGCCCTGGGGGTGGGGCTGGTGCAGCATGTGGTGCCGGGGATTGAACTGCAGTCCCTGCGGTTGCCTAAGCTTGCCTAAGCAGGCGCTTTAGACCACTGAGCTATCTCGCGGCCCACTATTTGTATATCTTAACAGAAAAAAGCATAAAACTATTTATTGCAAAATGGCAAGGGACTTCTTTTTTGGCAATGTGTGTCTTTAAATACAAAAAATCCACACAAGCTACAACACGAATTTATCACCAGAAAAAAAAAAAAAAAGCTTTGGTGCTTTCTTAATAGTTTCTAAGGTTTCACTTTTAGTAATTTTTGACTTTTTGAAACAAGGTCTCACTGGGTAGCCCAAGCTAACCTCAATCCAAACATTCTCCTGCTTCAGCCTCCTGAGTGCTAAAACTGCAGGCATGTGCCCCAATGCCTGGCTCAGGATCTTAGGTTTTCTTTTGTGGTACTGAACATTAAACCCAGGTCCTTCACATGGAGCTGCATCTCTAGCCTTTATATTTGATACAGGTCTGGCAAAATTGCTAAATTGCCCAGGTGGGGGTTTGAATTTGCAATTCTCCTGCCTCAGCCTCTCAGTGCACCAGGATTTCAATCTTGGGTGACTTTATTTTTAACTCGGAATGCTCATCTCATGGTACATGAAGGACATGTAAAGGTACTGTGGTAAGAGAACAGACAAATGCTGAGCAAAAGCTCTCCTGGACTATGAGGCAGGGACTGCCTTGAAACTCAGAGCAGAACTAAAGATAGCCCTCACAGGGTCCCTTTAATAATCCTTGAGTCCTTATTCCGTGTCAGGCACCATATTTGAGGAGGAATAAGAAGGAAGGAAAACGAAGAAGAAAATGAAGTCCCAGGCTCTTAAAGGGGCTATTATGGAAGACAAAATATTTCAAACCCATGAATGGAAGAGCTGTTTGTTCAAGACTGGTCTAACTCATTAGGGGAAAGAGACTTCCATTACTGTGACTTTTTTTACAGCCAGCCACCTTCTACAGTCCCCAATGTCAAGTCTTAGTTATTGCTTACCATCATGAATGTATCATTCAATGTCTTCCTCTACTATGTGCTATTCTTTGAAGAGAGAAATATCTTTCCTCTTAAATCTTGCCCATCTTTCAAGTAGTTTTTGAAAACTCGACTTTCCTTTTTCTGAAAAAAGGACACTTTTGACACTTTTGTTGGTTTTTGTTTGTTTGCTTAGACTACATTTAATCTCAATACAAGAAAGCATATGATTGTCTACACTTTTAATAAATTTTATGTAAATAAGCCTTACATCCTTCCAACAAAACTGTAGACTTCAGTGAGCATGGTACCTAGCACAAACTGGAAAAATTATAGCCATTCAACCAGTGCTTATTGACTGAG
>PVKN010019939.1:0-16153 GCA_004027915.1 Capromys pilorides | reverse complement strand
GGGATCGAACTGCAGTCCCTGCAGTTGCCTGAGCCCTCCTAAGCAGGCGTTTTAGACCACTGAACCATCTCGCCGGCCCCCAGCTTCTCCTTTCTTCACTTCTCTTGCTCCAGTAGCTAAAAAAAACTGTGCCACGCTGGAATACTCATGAATTGCGTTTCTTTCATTGTTGCCTGTTCCTGCTCCTACAGAAGCCCCACTTTCCTATGAAGCTCACCTTTGGGAGTTTATTCATCTATGAATCAGAAGAAGTACAGCATTCTTTATTCTTCCTAGCTGAACTTCTGTTTGGAGCCCCTGTTTTCTCAGGTCACATTGAGAGTTCATATTATTACTAGAGCTGTATACACATTCTGGGGTCTCTCAAGTGCTCAGACACGTGTGGTCCATTTAGTCCTCTCTGACATCCATTCTTACAGGTCTACACAGGTCACCTGCTGGAAGCTCTGTGGACAATGCCAGCTGCGAAAATCCCGGTGCCACACTCTGCTCACAAGATCCCTTGCTGCTCCTGTTCCACACTAGGGTCACGGTGTCTTGTCCCAAACACATACACAGCCACTGCCTTCTGGTGGAATCTGGGCTTCTACTTGTGTACTCTCTGGGCCAGGAGTCCTGGGAAGCCACTGCTGCCAGATTTATCAAGGCTAACTGCCCGGCAGTTGGCCTAGGGCAGAGTAGGGCCCTTCTCCCTGGGCCTCCAGCACCCGAGGGCCTGCTGTTTCCCTTGGTTCCTCCCTCTCCCACTCTAGGCAACTTCACCTACCTCATGATACCCGTTCCCTCAGTGTTCTTCCAAACCCATCATCTGGGAATGATTTTGATTCTTTGTTTCTGGTACCCTTGAAACTCAAACACGAGAGGTATTCTGTCATCACATTCCTTTGCTGAGGCAGTGGGTATTCACTCAGCTGCTACCACTAGGAGTTACAAGGAAGAAGAGAGGACAAAAAGAAAGGAAGGGATAAAAAAAATTTTAAAAAAAGAAAGGAAGGGAACTATGGGTGAGACCATTGTTATTTCAGTAATATCAACCTGCCATGGGATACATGCATATAAATAATTAAATGTTAATAATGAATAAATATAAAAAATAAGACTTTAGAAGATCTAAACTCTTAACTATGAAAAATGATTTTTGTTGATAGATTACAGATGATTTTTTTTAGTTATTTAATTTAAAACACACCTATACATATACTTGTTAGATGATTTCATCTATATCCATGGTTTGAAATGCCATCAAAAATTTCTAATAATTACAATATTTTTATCTAGAAACTAGAGGCCTCCTTTGGGCTCCAACTGCAGACCTCACATCTCTACTTGAATAGCTCACAAGCATCACCTGTTGAAAAGTATAAAACAATAATAACCAAATCTACGTGTTCCTCAGTTCTGTCCAGAAATTTTTAAAAACACTACTCTCCCCTGTACAACCCTGGTACTGAGGACTGAGCTCAGGGCTTTCACTCTGAGTTAGACTCCGCGCTCTTTACACTTTTTATTTTGAGCCAGGTTCTCACTAAGTTGTTAAGCTGCCGGGGCTGAGCTCAACCTCATGATTCTTTTGCCTCAGCTTCCAAGCATGCAGGGATTACAGGTGAGTGCCACCATGCTTGCCTTTAAAATGCATACTTTTCTGCATCTTGTTTTCTTTATAATCTTAGTAAAAGGTACCACGAATCTCCAGATAATCCTGGAGGCCCTACCCCATCTGTTTGTAGCAGAGCTATGTTTCTCTCTAAAACACAGGCATCTAGGCATCTACTCTACACAGTATCAGGGCTCCTATCCTGCTCCACCTCAGCCTCATTTCCTACTAGCACAACTTTACATATATTTTATTTTCTACACTGGATGTAAGTTCTTCATTAACTATAAGAGTGACAAGCTCATTATTGACTAATGTTAAAAAAAAAAAAAAGAAAACAACCAAATGGGACCCTTGCGGTTTCTTTCCTGGGAGCCCTGGTATGTCATGGAAGGATTAGCTTTGCTTCAAACCCATGCCTATGATTGCAGACGGCCTTGTGGCTTCTCAGTTTTAGCTCATCATGCTTCTTCAGAATCTGCCTGGATGAGGCACTTTTTGCTGGTCAGTCACTACGTGACCGTTCAGGGTGCAGCCTCAGCGGATCATTGCCGACTCTCAGAGGTTGCCCCAGGCAGTTCAAAGCCCACTTCTCCAGTACCACTGACCCAGCTGGTCAGTTCCAAGTGTACTTCTGATCTGATGATGATTTAGTCACTTTTCCACATGGTGCTGTTTGTAATCTTTTTATTTTATATTCCTTCTTGCACTTTTGCAGTTATTTTCCATTTCCTTTCAGATGCTGATCTGCTGGCGGTGTGGGTTCTTGGGTTTTTTTGGGTTATTTTCTTGTCTCAAGTATGCATATTTTACCTTCATTCTTAGCAGATATTTTCCATGGGTAGAAGGACTAGATTCTTTTCCTCTTTCTCTCTTTCCTCCCACTCTCTCATTTCCCCTCCCTCCCTCATTCCTTCTTTCCTACCTCCCTTGCTGTATCATTGTATATCACTTATTTTTCTGTGCTTTGCCTTGTTTTACTTCTTCTGATAGTTCAATGAAATGCACGTCAGGTCTGCTCACTGGACACTCGATCAATGTTCCTATTGAACATTTTGCCTCTCCATACTATAATCTTGATAGTTTCTTCTGCTTTAATTTTGGCATACAACTTCTCTCTTCAGTTGTTTTCTAACTGTGGTTAAAACCACCAAATTGGTCTTTAATTTTAGTTACTATATTTTTCATATGTAGAAGTTTTTATGAGTGTTTTCCTATACTGAAACTTTCTATTGTTTGTAAATCTTTGTTAGGTTGTTTCTTTATTACAGCAGCTGGAATTATTTTATCCTTTGTGTTGTAATTCATTATCTGGAGTCTTTGCGCATTTCTTTCTTTTGTCTGTTGGCTTTCACTTATGATGTCGTGTATCCTTGTGTGTCTGATCATCTTTGGATATGTTCAACTTCAGTTATCTGTGGGCATGGCCACAGGACACAGTGCTTGGGTTCATGAGTGTAAGCTGTCCATTATTACCCAGTGAATTGCCACGGCTGTCCTCTCCTGCCTGGTGACCCTCCATCACATTCAAAGAGAGACCTCTGCTGTGTACAAAACTGTGAGAAATCACCTCACTTTAGCCTCTTATAACTGGTGCCTCCTGTGGGTTATGACTATTTCAGACAACCAACATCACTCTTTCTTGGTGGGCAAAACCCTACAGAATTACCAGACCAGAGACTAGAGTCCATTCTGCGGCTGGAGAAAATGAGAACCACTTTCTTGGTGAGCAAAGCCCTACAGAGTTACCAGAGAGCCTGGATAACTTTCTATTCTCTGAGGTTCTCAAAATGAGGCCCCAGAGCTATCTGTGCATGAGTAACTCGGGGTGTGGTACATGTGTGGTAAAGTGTTTAGTTACCACTATGATCATATATTTTTATATTTGGGGCAAAAGAACTCCTTCCATGTTTCCTTGTAGTTTATCTGGTTACATAGCATGGTAATACATTCTAGTATCAAAGTTCAACATGGACTAAATACAACAGCATCTCCTCTTTGATGACAGCAGAGGTTCTCTATGGGGAGGAGGCAATGGACTTTCATTTCCTTTCAAGGAAACCACCAGAGGCTGCTTGGTTCCTCACCCAGGTTAGCTTCTGGAGGGTTCAGTCCCACTCTGGCAGTCACACTGGGATGTGGAGGTGGTAGCAGGGGGCCAGTGTGTGAAGGTGGAGTGTCAGGCTAAGGAAACCCATGCTCTTCCCCTATAGCTTACCAGAACTGCTACACAAACACACAAGCACTCATCTATTTTTGGCTTAAGTGCCTCCAGGCCTTCTTTGGGAAGCTGAGTTCCCAGTTCCGCTTGGTAAATTTCCTATAGTCCCGCCCAGAACTTCGCCAAGCCTGCTCCCTTAGCTTCTGAGCTGTGCTGCCTAGAGCTGCCCCACCCACAGCTGCATGTCACGGACAAGGAGGAGTCAGGAGCCTGGAGGAGCCAGGGCTGGGCTTGGGGAAGGCAGGAGGCACCTGTAGCCACCCAGCCTGCTGAGTCTCTAGGACAGCCCCAGCCTTCCCACCCTCTACTGGCCTTTCTAAAGATGGAGTTTGCCTGTTTTACCAATAGGACGGTACTCTGTCCTTCCAATAATATTGGGATGCCTGGGTAATGGCGTCCTATAGTCTCATGGAGCACACAGCAGCTTGCCATGGTGAACACCCAGACTGAATAATGTCACTGTGAGCTCAACCTGACCTCACCAGTGAAGCTGCCCTGACCCCAGACCAGAGTTCATTCTGTGGCTGGAGAAAATGCTTAGTCACATTCAAAGAGAGACCTCTGCTGTCTACAAAACTGTGAGAAATCATCTCACTTTTGCCTTTTATAACTGGTGCCTTCTGTGGGTTACGACTATTTCAGACAACCAACATCACTCTTTCTTGGTGAGCAAAGCCCTAAGAGTTACCAGAGGGCCTGGATAACTTTCTATCCTCTAAGGTTCTCAAAATGAGACCCCAGAGGTATCTGTGCATGAGTAACTGGAGGGGTGTGGATCTTCATTCCACAAACACTGAGCTTTGCTTGTGCCAGAAATTATATATTTTGGGAGCATCTTCTCTACAGCTCTCAGGACTTCACTAAACTGTTACATTGGAGGCATCTGAAGGGATCCCATTGGTGGGGGAGAAGTTGTGTTTATTGAACAATCAGAAGGTGATATGAGATATCTGGGGACCCCTGCTACCAGTACTGTAGGTCTCACATTCATTCTCTCAAATCATTCCATAGACATCCTTATTTACTGAGTGCCTACTATGTGCCAAGAACTATGTGATGACCAAAGTAGACAAAAATCCTGGCCCTTGCTACATAGGAGAGAGAAAAAGTAAGCAAGCAATCAGTCGCACTCACTGTGGCAAAAATAGCAAGGGGCATGAGGAGTAAAAGGAGGTTGCTGGTTTAGCAAGGGCAGCAGGGGTTTGTGGAGGACAGAGGGCAGGGCCCGAGAACACCCACAGGAGGAGCCTCATGGGTGGAGAAAAGCATGTTGCTCAGAACACCAGGGGATGGAGCTGAGCAGGTGAGGCAGGCTGGTGGGAAGTGAGTCAGAATCTGGGCCCGGTTGTTCAGGGGTGCAGGAAGCAGGGAAGGAGTTGGATTCTAAAAAAAGTTGTAGCGAAACACCCTTAATATTTTTGTATTTACCTTGTTTCAATGCTACTGTTTTTATTAGTGTATGTGTGCAGTTTATAGTGATTATGTTCCTCAAGGGAGCTGGTGCATGTATGTAAGACATTCTAGTCATCTCTTTCACCTTCTTCCTCCTTCCTGGCTCCCTCCATCCCTTTCAGACTCCATCTTTAACCTTTCAGATACTGCTGAGTTGGGTGTGGTTTGTCTCCCAAGGCCTGGGCATTGCTGTGAATGTGAATGCCAGGCCTCTAGTGTGGTGATGTTAGGTGTTGGGACCTTTAAAGAGTGGGGCCTAGTGGGAGGCAGTTAGGTCACTGGAAAGGATAGTATAGTTTTCCTGTTCTCTCTCTGGTGCCTTGTCTTGCAATGGGATCTCTCCCTTTCCTGAACCATCTTTTCCCTTTGCTATATTAATTTCTAGCCTGCTCTCACTAATTATAAGTTGAAAAGCCCTTATCTGAAAATTAAGGATTTAAAGTGCCTCAGATTTTTATTTGGATTCTAGGATAAATGCATAGATGTTGCTGGTGGAGCATTCCTAATCTGAAAAGCCAAAGTCTAAAATATTCCAAAATTTGAAACTTTTTCAGTATCATTTTAGCCTCAAATCTAGGTGTCAGCAAGGCCATGTTCAAGACAAAAGCTCTGGGAAATGACTATCCTTTGCTCTTAGATGTTGCCTGCAGTCCTTGATTGCCTCTGTTGATAGCTGCATCACTCCCACTCTCCATCATTACTGTCTCATGCCTGTGTCCAAATAGCCCTCTTCTTGTAAGGTTACTGGCCTTTGGGTTAGTGTCCACCCTGGTTGTGTGAACTCATCTTAATATAATGACATCTCCAAAGATCTAACTTCCAAATAAAGTCGCAGTCAGAGGTACCCAGGAATTATGACTGCAACATATCTTTTGGAGGACAAAATTCTGCCCACTGTACCTACACACGTAGCTCTCTCACAAGATTAAGAATATTTGGGTGCTTGACATTTTTTTTTTTTTTTTTTTTTAGCTCAGTGGCATAAGCACCTTCCTGGCAAGCGCAGGCTCTTGAGTTCAATCCCCAACCCCAAAAAACAAAACAAAACAAAAACATGACCAGAGACTAATTTTGGGGAAAGGAGGGAAATTAAAAAAAGGAAATCAAAAGTTTCTAGTGGGGTTAGGACTGAGTTGTATCTTCTTACCATTCTTTGCTGCCTTAGGGAGGGCCCACCAACTCTGTGGGCAGAGCTAGTGAAAGATGACAGCCACGGTCAGCAATGTCACCATGAGCTCTGGCAGCCCATGGAGGAGACTCAGGGTTCTGGGTGGGGTTCTCAGCCTGAGGTCTGGAGCTTCCATCAGAGATGAAATTTCAGTGGCCAGAAAGGACCCATGGAGAAAGGGTACTGTTCAGGCCTGGGGCCACCACACCGAGGCCGTAGGACTATGCTAGTCACTGCCCCTCATCGACGAGTCTCAGTTTTTTCTAAAGAAGGTGCTGAGCACCCCTGTCTCTTTCCCACTTTGGGAGATAGCAAGAGAGGTAAGAAGTGCTGCCTTACAGGAGGACCCCTCCACACAACCGGGGGATTGGCTTGGGCAGTCACGGGGGCAGGACTTCCCCAAGATTGTGCTTCTACTCAGGCGTCAATGTTTTCTTCCAGGGCAGCCTTAGAAACATGGCGCTGTTTCTAGGTGAAGGAAGTCTGACCTGGTGGGAATGACTAAAAACTTAGTGTTTCATCTGTTGCAAACTGGTTTCTTTTCAATACGTGAGAGTCTGAGCTCAGGGAGGAAGAAGATTGCTGGCTAACTTGCCTTTGGGACTCCCATTATTTCAACTATCTCAAAGTGCACTGCTTCATGGTAGAAAGGTCATTACCCTTCCAGAATTTTAAAAAATAACCCCAAACAGAACACCCACACCCATGAAGCAGTTGCTCTTCACTCTCCACACCTCCTTGCTCCAGCCCTGGTGACGGCAGACCTGCATTCTACCTCTAAGAATGTGCCTGCTCTGTATATTTCATATCAATGGGCTCATAACATGTGGCCTTTGGTGTCTGGTTGCTTTCACTTTCCATGATATTTTCAGGATTCACCCCTGTTGTGGTTCCTTGTTAGACTTCCCTTCTTTTTATGGCTGAACAATATTTCATTGCACAAGATATGTCATATTTTATTTATTTGTTAATGGATATTTGGTTTTTTTCTTCACCTTTTGGCTCTTGGAAATAGGATTACCATACTCATTTTTGTCTAAATTTTTGTTTGAGGGTCGGTGAGATAGCTCAGCAGTCTAAAGTGTCTGCTTTGGCAACCATAGGGACTGCAGTTCGATCTCTGGCACCACATGCTGTACCAGCCCCACTCCCCAGCGCAGGCTGAGTCGGCTATAACATAAATAAATAAAGTTAAAAAAAAAATAAAATAAAATTTTAAAAAGAATTATTAACCTAGATTTCTTAAAAAAATAAATAAAATAAATTTTTGTTTGAACACCTGCTTTCAATTCTCTTGGGCCTACACCCAGGGCAGCATTGCCGATCATGTTACTGCTGTTTGGTTTGCTGATGGACTGCCGCAGTGCTTTCCACACTTTATGTTCCCATCAGCAATGCATGAGGTGTCCAACTTCTCTTGAATAATGTTTTATTTAACACTTGGTTTATTAGCACAATGACCCCTTCTGGGTCTGGCCTGGCTGGCCTGGGCCAGCAGGCTGCTTGCTCCCTGTCTTTCTTGCTGTGGCCAGAGGTCCTGGAGTACCTAGTGTGTCGGCCATTCTCTTGGATGGGTCTTCTAGAGCTATAGTACTGAGTCCAGTAATGAGGACATGGAGTGCAGCTGACTGGCTCTTGGGAGGTTGTGGAGGTAAAGGGCAGCCCTGACCAGCATGGAGAGAGCTCTCGCGATTCCTGGACTTGGCCTGCATCTGTCTTCCTTTCCCATTCTTTCTTAGTTCTGCCAGCTGAGAACTGACATCTGGGGGTTCCCTTTGCTCCTTGCCCACATCTTTCAGCACTCCTTGGTCTCCTGTAACAGGCCTTCTGGGACTTTTGGATTTTCTCGGGTGTAAGACACCAATCTTCCACTCTCTTCCCTACTCCACATGCTTCACCCTCGCTTGTTCCTAGGAGGGCATTTTGTTGTCTTTTACAAGGAATTTTTTTTTCTGGCTCAGGTTTCCTTAAGAGTGGGTCTGGGGATTGAACCTCTGTCCCCTGTGTTTCACTGGGAGTGCTGGTGCAAATGCTTAAACCACTGAGCTAGCCTGAAAGCCCTCATTGTTGTCTTTTAGAGAGGAACAGACATCCCAGATTGTTATTAAACATGTGGCCATGAACTTGTAACTCTCACAACAGCTCATTTCTATGAAACCAACTGGTCTGAATCAGCTAAGGAAATGTATCATTTAATTTCAGTGTTCTTTGTGATAGAAAAAGAGTGAGGTCAAAGGATTGCCCTGTCAGCTATTGTGACCTTGAGCACCCAGCCACATTTTCTCTCCTCTTAGCTGGGAACTAGGCTCTCCCTAGTTGGAGAGCCCCATCCTGGGGCACCGGGAGGGGCAGAATGAGAGTCCATACACTGGTAGCCTCTTTTGCGTGGCAACATTTTTACCCCCAAAGTGGAGTGGAGCATCCTTGCTGTTTGTTGTCATAGCTGCTTTGCCAGACATCGCCGGGCTTTCTTCTCACTGCCCTGTGTGGGGATGTCTGTGCAGAATGGCAGGCACTTGGGAAGAGTAGGCCTGTCCTAAACCACATTGGTGGGCACTACCTCAGGAAGAGCTTGAGGAGACAGTGATGTCTGAGGAGAATTCTCATCTCTGACTGAGGAATATTGACAGAGAGTGTTCTTGGCGCCCACATGCATTCCACTTTGGGTTTTTCATTTTTCACAAGCTATTACAGGAAACAATGTTTTCAAAAACAACGCTGTCCCTGGCCCAGTGGCACCAGGTCATTCCATGTGAGCAGTCCCCATTTACTGAGGAAAGGACCAAAATATGCAGGCACATGAGCCATTGGCTTGGCACATGAGGCTGCATAATTTTCGGGACCAGTGGCTAGGTGTTCTGGCAAGAGTTGGGCTGAGTATTTAGGAATCAGCCTCCAGGCCTGACTTTTGGCCTTTTGCTGGCCTGTGGGGTCTCTGTAGGCTTGGAATTCCAAAGACAGAGGTACATTCTAGGGCCTGCTCAGACCCAAGAAGGGGCACATTTCATATTCATGGAAATTGTTTGTACCATGAAGCCGGCATAGACCTGGCAGGGATCTACATCGCAGTGTTTTGCAAGTGGAAATTATCAATCCAAGAAATGGGAAGAGGCACTAGTAGAGGAATGGTCAGTGCAGTCTTTTCTGAGTAGTCTTTTCTTGCCAACTTTTTGTTTTCAGCCAATAAAAAAGATAAATGTTTATGTTTTTGGCTCTATGGCCCAGAATTGAAGTGCTTGCTTTGAAAATGTCAGTTTACCTCCGTTCCCAGTGTTGATATTTAGTGTTGGATTTGGGGAGTAAAGTGTGGAGAAAAAGTGGAGAGGAACCTAGGGCAGATTAATATTTCATTCTCTTCTCTCTTCTCCTTCTTCTCTGCTCTAGGTTGACAGGAAGTTAAGTAATAGACATTTGGTCTGAGGGGGCCCTGGGTGGAAAGCGTAGTGTGAAGAGTTGGATGGAGGAAGAGCCTTTTTTCTCCAAGCTGTCTGGCTGTGTCCCCAGCTCCCAGGCTTGACCACATACACAGCACATGCCTCAACATAACATCCCACAGCACACACAACCCACATCCTTGTACTGTCCCTCTCCTGTATGCCAAATGTGTGAACCACTGCCTAATACCCTGTACAGATCACAGATATACACCATGCACCTTCTCACACACACACATCTTATATACATGCTATGCACATACACTACATGCACTGCATGCACGTGTACCACACCAGACACACACTACACACTGCACTCTCCCACATTATGTACACACATATCTTATATATGCACACACACCCCACAGACTGCCAAGTGTGCCTCAGTGGAGCTTAAGGCTGTGAGGAAGTGGCCTGGATAAACATGTCCTGGGTCCCTAACCGGCACCCTGTTCCTTGCCCAGCAGGTAAGGTGAATCCTGTAATAAGATCACAGGAGTGTTAGTTCCCTAGCACTGATATAACGGGGTTCCACAATAGGGTTTGTTAAACAACAGGAAGGTATTTTCTTGCAGGCCCAGGCAACCAAAATCAAGGTGTCTACTGGGCTTGTTCCTTCTATCAGAAGATCTCTTTTGGTTCCTTGCCTGACTCTTGGTGGTTGCTGGCAGCCTTTGGTGTTTCCTGGCCTACGGATACACACTGTGATGCCTGCCTTCGCCTTCACATGGTGTTCTCCCTGTGGGTACATCTCTTTCCAGATTTCTCTGCTCACACTGGATTAGGGCCCACACTGCTCCTACATGGTCTCATTCTAATATACACCTGCAAGGTCTCTATTTCTAAATAAGGCCACGTTCTAATGTACTAGAGAGTTAGAATTTCAACATATGAATTTCAGGAAAGGAATATATAACTCAACCCTTAAACCAGGAGCACAGGTTCTCTATCTCCTGGGGCTCACTCTCCTGTGGAGCTTCAGACTCTGGATTCAAGACTTAGGGGTTTTTGCCTACACATCAAAATCAAAATCAAAATCAAAAACAAAACAAAACAAAAAAAACAAAAGAAGCTGTTCAACATTTCAGAGCAGGTCAGGAGATTTGTCTTCTGAGGAATGTAAAGGTCAGCAAAGACACGTCCCCAACTCCTCAAAAAGCATAGGGCTTGGTCCCAGTAAAGCTTGGCGATCATTCAGGCCACCATAGCTGCCAGAGCCTTTTAACTGTTACTTTCCATTTCAGCTCTACAACCAACATCCTTAAGGTGTAGGTTCTAGTGAGAAAATTTTTTCTCATATCTTAGAAGAGAAAGGAACTTATGTAGAAATCATGGCATTAACTGGAATCAGAACTACAGTCCTCAACTACTGTGCTTGGCCTTCTCTGGAGGTAGCATGGGAGACATGGAGCTAGAGGGCTCACAGGTCCTTTGCTTTGGGGGACCCTGGAAAGGCTTTGTGAAACTGGTGAATTGAGGAGGACTCTGAGGGAGAAAACTGATGGGAAAGGAAGATTTTTAAAAAATTGACAATGGCTGTACACATTTATGGGGCATAATATGCAGTTTTGATATACTACATATTGTATAATTGTCAAATTAGGTTGTAAGTGTATCCAGCACCTGATACAGCTATCGTTTCTTGGGAGTGGGAATGTTCTAAGACCTCTTTTCTGGCTATTTGGAAACAGGGACACAGTACCTTATTGTTAATCATAGTCACCCCACTGTTTTCTTCCTTTTCCCTGCAACCTTGTATCCACTGCCTGGTTTCTCCCTCTCCTCATCTCCCTCCTATCTCTGATAACCATTGTTCCACCCTCTACTTTTCTCCCTGATCAGCATTTAAAAGATTTCTCCTACAAATGAGCTGATGTGGTGTTTGCCTTCCTGTGACTGGTGTATTTCAATTAACGCAGAGACCTCCACTTTAATCCATATGTCTCAAATGATGGCATTTTGTTGCTTATGGCTGAAGGGTGTTTCATTGTAAATGGACCGTATTTTCTTTACCACACATCCAGGCTCTTCCAATTCCTGGGTATTGAGCATAATGGCTCAGTGGACATGGGTAGACAGGTGGCAGTTATGTGCATAGGCTGCTAATTGAAAGTGTCCACCAAAACTGCCCAGTCCTATGTTGAATGGAGAGACTTGGACTTTCACCTGTTCTATGTCACCCACTGCCACTTGTGCCACTCACTGTCTTCAATCTCTACCCAAAATTAGAAAATATTTATTGGTCAAATCCACTGCTTGATGTCACCAGAAATTCCTCCTCTGAACTCTCCTCTTTTGATGTAAATTCTCCTTGTATCTTTGGTGTAAACCAGTTAATGAAGATAAATCCAGAGGATGACACAAAGTGGACTCTTATTTTCATTATGGGCTCCTGTGGCTCAGCCCCTCTAGGTCCTAGTCAGTACTTATGGGGCTCTGACTCCAAGATGACAGTGACCTGCAAGTCAGGCATACACTGGCCTCATGGAGCCTTCCCATAGCATAGCTGAACCAGCCCAGGTCCCATTCCTGCTCCCCATTTTTCCCAGGCTTAGATGGCTCCAGAGCACATGTGAGACCTTGGCAGATAGGACCAGGATGGGACAGGGTAGTTACAAATGTCTGCAGAGCCTGTGCTGCTCTCAGATGCATTCCCATGCGTTATCTGCTGCAGTACTTACAAGAGTACTTCGTGGCGCCAGCCCGATGAACCATTCCTATTTTACGGCTAGGAGAAATGTCCCTCTGTGACTTGCATAAGATTCCACTGTTGGAGTCTTGGAGTGAGACTGAACTCATTCTTCTGCATTCAAACTCTGGTCTCATTTTCTAACCTTTTGTGACCTTGAAGAATTAGCTTTTGTGTGTGTGTGTACTTTAGGGAAGGGTCTATAGGGTGTTCAGGGTCTCACTACTAGACTGAACTCATAGTGATCTGCCTGTTTACAGCCTCCCAAGAGCTGGGAGGATTACAGGCGTGTGCCATGCTCAGTTTCAATTGCCCCTCTCAGTGTGCCCCCGCTGGGGCCAGCACGGCAGGCCTGGGGATCGAACCCTGACCCTTGTGCCTGCTTGCAGGGAGAATGAGCTTTTTAATAGACAGGATTTTCCTAAGTTGGTACATTGCCCAGGCTGGACTCAAACCTGTGATCTTCCTGCCTCAGCTTCCCACAGTTCTGGGAATACAGATGTGTGCCACCATGCTTTGCCAGCTGACAGGCAGCCTCTTGAGAGAGGATTCCATTCAGGAGGGAAAGACTGCTGCTTATAAGAGTGGGAACTCCCAAGAGGGAATGGTCTGTTTCTCTTATGAGTGATTTGTCTAGGGGAAGGGATGGTGTCCTTTGTTTCAGCTTGAATGAGAGGATTTTTATGTTGCATTTAAACATAAGAGGAAAGACAAAGCCCATATTTGGGACAACTGGCACAGTGGAGTCAGTCAAGGAGTATCCTAAGAGACATTTACCAGCTCTCTCCTGGATTTTTTCATTGTTTTGCCTACATTTCAATCAAAGCCCTGTGGGTAGCCTCTTCTTTTTACTGAAATACAGACTCAATAGGGAAAGCACATACCTCAGGGGACTGAGGCCAAGTCTGCTGCCTGGTGAGTGCTGAGTGCTTCTCCACATGACCCCTAGGAAAGGGAAGAATTTGGCTCAGAGCAGCTCTGACCTCAGGATGACCTTGGGTCTGGGCCCACAGATCCAAAGTGATCTGCGCAGTCAGATATGCAAAATGGTCTGATAGGCAGCTTAGAGGAAGGCTCTGGTCCCTCTCCCATCCTCCCTGTGGCATCCTTGGCTTGGATTGTGGAGTTTTATCTTGGCCAGCCACCCAGGCTCACTCTCTGGCCCCTGGCCCTGGGAAATCAGGAAGCTTTCAGGGTGCTGAGCCAGGGTGAGTGTAGACCTGCCCACTTTTCTCAGTCCAGCTCTCAGATATATGTGAATATTGTGGTAATTAACACAACAACTCAAATGTTTCATAAGTATAGCCTCATTTAATATATAGCCATGTAACACATGCTAATAATTAACCTCAACCAGTATTTAATATAGACTGAAAATAAAAGGGACAAATGAAATGATTTAACATTGCTATTGGTTGAATTGTATCCTTCCAACACTCAGGAATTTATCAAAATGTTAATCCCTAGCACTGCAGAATGTGACTCTTTTTGGTCATCAGGTCTTTAGAGATGTGATGAAATCAGGATAAAGTTGTTTGGTTGTCCCTAAGAGGACATATGGACAACACAGAGAAATACCAGGAAAGACCCTGAGAAGACACTTAAGAAGGCAGCCACTCAGAAGACAAAGAAAGAGGCATAGAGAGAAACCAGTCCAGCCATACCTTGACCTTGGACTGCTGACCTCTAGAACTGAGACGGTTCCTTTCTGTTGTTTAAGTCAGCCTGTCTATGGTGCTTTGTTATGGCAGCCTAACTGACCAATATGGTCACTGAAAGAGGTGTCCTGCCTTGTGGCCTAGTGTTGTCCCTCTAAGGATACCTAAGATCAGCCCTCCTCTAACCCCAGGTCACTGTGTGACACACCTGATGGTTTACACTCTTGAGCTGAAATGTTGGCCCTTAGCTAGTGGATCTCTTAGACTTCTTAGAGAAGATTATGGCTGGTTGCTACCAGCCCACCCTGACCTTTGGTGTGGGTGCCAATTCTCACCATCACCAGCTAACTGGGCAATAAGCCAGAGTGGGGACAGGCCAAGGCTGTATGTTAGAGCTCTAACGTGAAGGGAGAGTAAAGATCATGGAAGCCACATGAACATGCACACTCACACATAGTGCAAGGATAGAAATGGCCTCAGATGAGCATAGTGATTAAGAGAATGAACTTGAGCATCACACTGATGGTTCTGAGTAGCTTTCTGCCTTGCCTGAGCCTTAGTTTTCTCATCTTTAAAACTGGGATAGTATCTGGGTGTGGCGGTGCACACTTGTAATTCTAGCACCTGGAAGGCTGAGACAGGAGGATCACCATAAGTCTGAGGCCAGCCTAGGCTACATAGTGAATTCTAAGTCAGCCTGAACTACACAGCAAGACCCTATTTCTGAGTAAATAAACAAATACTGGGATACTAAGTCTTATCTCACAAAATGGTGACATTATTTTAATTAATAGGTTATTATTAGACTATTATTACAACCATATGGAATACTTCAGTCGTGAACTCTTGGCCTACTACAAGGTTGGGTCAGAGTGATCTTCTAACTTTTTGCCTGTCTTCTGCACTGAGTCAAATCAGCCATTTATGTCTATGTCCTGATAGATTCTTCAATGTGCAGATGCTTTTAAAATAATTAATCTGGGGCCGGCGAGATGGTTCAGTGGTCTAGAGCGCCTGCGTAGGAAGGCTCAGGCAATTGCAGGGACTGCGGTTCGATCCCCGGCACCACATGCTGTGCCAGCACCACCACCAGGGCAGGCTGAGCCAGCCACAAAATAAATAAATAAAGAAACAAACAAACACAACAAGCAAACAAATAAATAATAATAAAATAAAATTTAAAATAATTAATCTAAGCTCCAAATATAAGCTTCGAGTTGTTCTATCTTCCAGTGAGAAGTTCCTCTATATTTTTTTTTAAATAAAAGCTGTGTCTTGTGCTAAGAAGTTTTTGCACCTCAAAAGAAATTACCAACAGAGTGAAAAGACAACCCACAAATTTTGAAAAGATTTTAGCTAATAAGTATTCAGACAAAGGACTTCTTTCGAGAATTTATAAAGAACTAAAACCCATTACAGTTCCAAAATTCAAAAACCCAATCCAGAAATGGACATCTGAGATGAACACACACTTCTCAGAGAAAGAAATTCAACAAGCCTATAAATACATGGAGAAATGCTCCACATCACAAGCTATTCGTGAAATGCAAATCAAAACAACACTTAGATACCATCTCAGCCCAGAAAGATTAGCTACCATAAAGAAATCAACCAATAACAAATGTTGGAGAGGCTGTGGGAAAAAGGAACACTTCTCCACTGCTGGTGGGAATGCAGACTGGTGCAACCATTATGGAAAGCGATGTGGAGACTCCTTAAAAGACTAGAACTGGAAATATCATTCAATCCAGCTATACCCCTACTAGAATTTTCCCAGAAGAACTGAAAACATCATATCATAGTGATATCTGTGCACCTATGTTCATAGCAACCTAATTTGTGATAGCCAAATCTTGGAAACAACCAAAATGTCCATCGTTTGAAGAATGGTTGAAAAAGATGTGGTATTTTTATACAATGGAATATTACTCAGCTAT